>WOGN01000927.1:0-21367 GCA_015342105.1 Leptinotarsa texana | reverse complement strand
GATAATGCTGGCGCGCCCTCCCTAATGTATCGGGGCTTCGGGGGATAGGGCCTGACCAGCGCACACTACGGTGAAAAAAAAATTAAACTGTATTCACATTTCTTTTGATACAACGATATACGATATCATGTGGTAACATTGCTATATTCTAAACAGTAACAGATGCGAAGACGATTAAATGGTAAAAAAGTAGCTGTCATCGGGAGCAAGACAATGGTCAAAGAAAATTCACGGGGACTTTCGCCCTTCTCGAGTTATACCAAAAATATTGTTAGTCGTGTTTTTTTCTAATGAAATTGTTATTTCGGAGAATATCAAAGAATGAAAAAAAAAGTGATTGTATTCGAAGTGTGGGTACTATGCAATGTAATAATAAATATTCGATAAAAGTTTCGTATCAACATGGCCACCATAAACTTTTTTTTTTAATATGGACCTGTCTTTTTTATTTCAGACTAGCTATTACCCGCGGCTTCGCCTGCGTAGGATTTAGTTTGTCACAATGAGTTTCGTGACATTTTACACAAATAGTTAGGTACAATATTTTTTCATTAACAATTATTAAAAATCTTTTTTTTAATAAAAAGTATCATATGTTACTTCTAATACCTCAAATAACATGTGAAAAATGGTGTGAAACCGTAACAAACAAAGTCACATTTACATTTATAATATTAGTAGGGATAGGGATATTGATGAAGAAACAAATTCACAATTCAACGGTATATCACATCCCAAAATATAATTCAGTCAACCCAATAAATTCCACATATAGGTACCGTAACACAATAAAAATCGTACTTATTCGTTTTGGAAATTTTTGTATTACCGTAATCCTTTTCTTAAGGCTTATTTCTCCCTAACCAATTATAATTCGTAATATTTTTATAATTATCAATCCTGGAAGTAACGAAAATATCAGTTTTTGGTCAAAATTCGATTATTGTATAATTTGGTATGATCAAATAGCATCTCATTTCATTGACCATCTTATATGTTGAGCTATACCCCAAATCTTACCCCTTTATATTTTTTATCGGGGGATACATAAAGGATAGAGTTTTTCAACACCAAGTACAGATATCGATTATATCAAACAAAAAATAAGAGATGCATGTACATATTAGTATTACACCTATTATGCTAGAAAATTTCCACAGAAATTGTCTCGACCGACAACTTATATGCATTCAACAAAGAGGTCGGCAATTCGAGCATTCAATGTAGGTTGCCATGTCGCTTTGATTTTCCGTATCAGTTTCATTTTCCCTTAAAGTTCATGATAAAATAAATTGTTTTTTGTTTGATTGCTGTCACTGATGACGGTAGTTATTTCAAATGAAACTCTATAAAAATATCACCCTTGGATTGTGAATTTATCGTTTTATCGAATATTCATTATTACATCGTCATAGTACACTTCGAATACAATAAAATTTCCTTTTCTATTTTTTCATATTCTCCGAAATAATTCCATTAAGAAAAACGAAAACCAGCATTTTTTGTTTTTCCCGTATAACTCGAGTTGGACGAGAGTCCTTGTAAATTTTCTTCGGCCACTGTATTGTTCCCGATGACAGTTACCTTTTTCCCATTTAATCGTCTTCGAATCTGTTCCAGTTTAGAATATAGCAATGTTACCACATGATAAAAGACGGGCCTGTATACTGGACCTCTAAAAAAGTCTTGATAGTGGATAGGGATAAGCCAAGAATGCATATAAAAATGTTTTCATTGTCAAAAAATATCAAACATCTTGCCTTGCAGTACTTAACCCTTTTACTGTGATCAAAATATAGACGCGTTAGGATATATCCATATAACAAATGCTACACCAGTCGATTGTAAATTTGTGAATTATCTTAACTTTTGTGTGACGTTAATGGCGTTATATCACATTCAAGTAAAAATGAATATAAACTGTCTAGGTACCCTAAACACTGATTAACAGAAAAACAGATTTTAAACAGATTTTTTTTAAACACACAAAACATGTTCCTATTCATAAACCAGGGTGTTCTGAATATGCAAGACGGTGACGTTGTATAAAAATTCCATACGCAAAATAAACAATGCAGTGTAATAAAATCTCGAAAATTTTTGGTTTCATTTGAAACCTCGTAATTACGAAAATAACGCCTTCCAATAAGCACTTAACGGTTATGTGGAACAACTCCTGCTGTCTGCGTCGTAGGCATAGTAGTTTTGTGCGATTATTGTAGGTAGTTGGAATTCGAAATTATATTTACCTACACTGGACGCGTTATCGGGCTCTCCTCAGTGAATTGAAAATAATAAAGAAGTCATTTGCGGTTTCAGTGACACCCTTTACTGCTATTTCAAATTACTTAATAATTACCCTATATAAAAGTTGTAAATAATACATTTTTTTTCATTTGTAATTCTTACAATTTTGAACATAGTTCCATATCTATATATTTTCCAGCGCATTTTTATCATCAGTCCCTGTAGCGCAGCGGATAGCGCGTTGGACTTCTAATCCAAAGGTCGTGGGTTCGATCCCCACCAGGGATGCAACTGTGTCAATTTTTTTTTTGTTTATTTCATCTGATCGGTTGAAGAACATACAATTTTTATTAATGTTTTTACTGCATGTAAGTTATTATACCTAACTGTTCAAATTTCTTTTTATTTTTTTTGCAATTTTCGATTAAAAAAGAGAAGTAACTAGGTATTCTCGAATTCCTGACAAAGTAAATGAAATTATTCACTTTTTCTTACTTGTTTAGTTAGTTTTGATCAATATCCTGTACCAATTCTATGAATTATGGAACTTAAGATTTTATCGACTTTAAAGTCGTTGTACCTACCTAAGTACTGAAACCAAGACTTTATTTTTTCTGCATTCTCCTATGAATAGACCGTAAGAATTGAAAAAACTCAAACTTAACTGAAATAGTATTGATGGAAACTAGTAGGTAAACTTGAAATAACATCCTCTGTCAATGAACAGAAATTGAAAAAAAAAGTATCAATAATTGAAATGTTATAAATTGCTAAGAATAACAACATCATTATAAAAGATAGAGAACGGGAAATGTATTGAAAAACAAACAAATACTCACGGTGCGTGGGTGTGGGTGTGAATATACAAACACAATTCACAGAGTTTGATAAATTGATAATTGCTAGATTAATTTGCTAGATTAATAGATCTGATTTAATCTAGATTGAATTCGTTCCAAAAACTGATTTTCTTAATCAAATCATATAAAAACATCTAATTATAATCATTATAAATGTTTATTTACCATCTACTAACTTTCTAACAAAAAATTAACTATTTGCATGCAAACCGAATACCTACACTTATTATAAGTATATTTCTATGATGAAAAGAGAAATGAAAATTTCTATGTTTTTTACCACTTTTATTTGTAACTAACGTTACTGCATTTTCGTCCTATATGGACATTTTCAAACGAGTCCATATAGGACGAAACTGAAGTAATGTTACTTACAAATAAAAGTGGTAAAAAACATAGAAATTTTCATTTCTGTTTTCATCATGATCTCCTATCACGTAGTAACGGCTACATCCATCAATTTATAATCCTATGAATATGCAACCAACATTACATATTACCACACTAATGTTGCAAAGAGAAGGTTAGAAGTTGTTCATTTAACTCATTAGAGTTATAATTTTTCAACTTCAATGCAGTCCGTGAGAAATTCATCATTCCTTCTTCAACTGATTTCTAAAAGGGCTCTCTCTTCCAGAACAACACCAGAATTCAATAATCTTTTCGAGGCTCGTTTCACCAACCAGGTTGGCGTCTTCAGGAGATGAAGAAAACTGTTAAGTTGGGTGTCTCATCTATCGAAGATGCCAACTTCTCTGGTGAAAAGTCTGTCGAGAAAAGTATTGCAATTCTGGTGATTGGGAAAAGCACTTCTTCTGGATATATTCTCAATTCATTTAGTATTGTTTATATTTCAGATTGTGGAAGGTTAAATATCTTATGAAAATAAAGAAACATCGATTTCTTTGCTTCCTGTTCAGGAAGGTGCAGTACACATTTCTAAAGGAATTGAACCAAATATTCTTTTATTTGGCAATTTTATTTAAGTGAACGATAATTTTTACGTTCATGAGATTTTTTCAGTCGAATCACCTGAAAAGTTTCTTATTTTGGACAGAAGTTTCATTTCGTGTAAAGAAAAGTTTTGGATCTTTTCTTCCCCATCTCTTAACAAAAAATTCAAAGTTAACTAAAAAAGTATTGATGGAAAATAGTATATACAGTGTCATCCCCAAAGTATGCACCAAATGGGAAACTTCTTTATTAAGGGTTTTTCGACAAAAATTTATTCTTGACAAAAGTAAGTTTGTGCATCTCCTAAAACTAAACATGCACCAACAAAATACAGTAAAACACACGTAATATACGAGGAGCCTTCAAATATTTGATTTTGAGACAGGAGTAAAGTACTCTTATTTTGAAAAATCTCGGGAAATGTTATTTAGAAAAGCTGTTCAGTATTGAAAAATACATCTAGATTTGAAGTCATGGCCATCTGAGTGAAGTTTTATTTTTTTTACCCTTTTCTTAAAATGGGTAATACGAAAAGAAAAATTTGCTGAAACGATAAATAGACAGCATCCTGTATACGACGTTTTATTTTAAAACCCTGCAATATTACAAATTATACAACTATGGTGTTTACCACGGTCAATTATTTTGAAGACTAACATAATTTTGAAAGTTTTTGGTGCACATTTTTTTTATTTTTTGTTAACACTGAAAATTACTCAAAATTATACAGTATTGTAACAGCCATTTTGTAGAGTTGAAGATATTGACTTTATTTGCTAGGGTTGTGAAGCATTTGTCGGGAGCTTCAAAATGATGTGTCACAAGACTTCCCTTTCCATTGAATTTTTTTCCCAGATGTCGCCCAGTCGCCATCTTGAAAGTTTCATCTGTCAATTACACTTCAAAATAAAGTATTCATGCATTCATTTTTTGAGTTGACCCATTCAAAAAATAAAAGGGGGGGAGGAACCTTAAAGAAATACACTGTATATTTACTGAAAAAATACTAGGTTTTCGGCTCTCGAGTGATTTCCCCATAAAATTGAAAAGGTTGATAGAATACATAAATGAGTTATTATTGATTCATCAAAATACTTTATTCCATCGCCCTGTAGAGTAACATTTCTAAAATGTTATACAAGTTTTTCAGAATCGATGACTATTCTGAACATATAAAAATGGGCCAAAACAAGTTTTTTCAAATGGAACACCCTGCATTTTAGGATACTTTTGAAAAAATCAACCGCTCACGAGATATTTCAGTTTTTTTGAATTGAACATGCGCATGTGCACATTAAACAATGGGCTAAGAAATCTTTATTTCGAACAGTTACAGAAAGTTTATTAGAACTGTTAATCCTCCGTAATGGTATTTATCAAATACACGATTACAGATGAATAAATAATGATGTCGCACCTTTACGAACGACAACCATCAGAAGTCGAAACTTGTGCGAGGTAAGGACTAACGAGGTCTTACCTTTTAACGTGTGATTCCTAACACGGTTTAGGCGATAGCGAGTGACAATCGATCGTTCAGCCTGTATCTGACGCTTCTTGGAACATGTGGAACACTGTCTCTGATATTTTTTCAATACTAAAAAAACTATAATTCCATGTTGTTAATCGTGGCTCACTCTTGTTTAGAGTGAGAAACGCGAGTGATAAACATACTCAATATTTAGGAATTATATTTGTGAATTTTATGAACATTCTAATGGCATTTTCAAAATTTTCATGAGATAAAATAGCATTATGGCCTTAATATGGTTGTTTCAAAAGTTTTGCCCGTTTTTATGAGTCTACCTTAAAATGTAAGGTCGTGATACAAGTCGATCAATTTCGTCATGATAAACACTGTCTGCGCGGCATTCGATGAACTCGACCGAAGTTGTTTTGCCTGACCCTGATTGGCGAAGGTTCCACCGGCGATACACTTATCAAAGTGCTTGAAAAGATGGTAGTCAGCTGGCGAGAGGTCTGGGGAGTATAGCTGCTAACCACCATCCAGTAACCATAATCTTTTTTTGGTGGATTTTTTCCCCAGAAAAGTTACTGGGTGGCTCATGATGTCCAACCACTGCCCTGGACATTTCCTGTTGTCGTAGAGGATCCACTTTTCATCGCACGTGACGATCCGATCCAATAATGGATCGTTTTGGTTGCGCAAAAGCAAAGAAAAACAGAACTCGGAATGTGACAAATTCTGTCGATCGTTCAAATCGTGGAGCACCCACTTTTCGATTCATTTGACCTTCCTAATACGTTACAAATCATCAAAAACCGCATGGAAGCAGACGCCCAGTTCTTTCGCCATCCCATGCACCGTTTGTGATGGAACAGTCTCCATCAGCGTCCTCAAATCCTCCTCCTGGATTACTGTAGGTCGACTACATCGGGGCTAAAATCCCCGGAACGAAATCTGGCAAACCAAAGTCGAACAGTGCGTTCTTTAAGACCATCATCGCTAAATGCCTGGTTACTGTTTTCGAGCTGTTTGGGAAGAGCTTTTGTTGCGCCGAATATCGCTTTACGACATCATATAGTGATAAGCTGAAGAGGCAAAAAATCAAAATTTGAAAAAAAATTAACAGCATCAATGTATAGAATACAAAATTATCGATTAGTATATAACACGACACAGTAGATTAAATATTTATTGAGTTATAGAGCTTCAAAAAACACATGACATTAAAGAAGACCACATTTTTGATACAATGAACGTACTATCAATAAATTCATTTGATTCTTGAATTATATATAGATGATGTACAAATGTTTTGGCACTGTTTGCGTTGGCTCATAATGGGATCAAATAAAATAAAGCGACGTAAAGTTCATGGAAAATTCTAATAATAAAGAGTCCATGAATGGCAAATATTTAGAATATATGAGATAGGATTCGGGAAACTGCACTAATTTCCAAATTTTAGCTATACGTTTTCAACCCAATTTCACATCAACAAATTAAAGTTTGTACCATTACTTCCAATACATTGATTCGATCGGAAGTTCTATTTCGACTGAGATTTCTTTTGTTTGTTGGAATATACAAGTTTATTAAAATTGAAATCGAACGTTTTATGTACCGTGTTATGCATTACATAGACAACTTCAAAGAATGTAAACATTTACAATCTTTGTCAAAGTTATTCTCTGGGTTCATTACCAGCGCAGCGGTTTACAACTGCGGTAGAGATTATTGAAGGCGTCATTGTTGACCGTGTTCTGCAGGTTTTTGGACCTGTCTAAAACTACGCTAGACTATTAAAGGTGGATGCATTAGTCCTTTGTGTCATAGCATAGAACTTCACATGTTTCATGCCAATTTTCAAACGCGGAATATTTATCTTTCAACTTTGATAATATTAATGATGATAAGAGTAATAATAATGAACTATCAATACAAATGTTCACAGAATTAAGTTCAATTGACATTTATTTTGTCCATGTGTTAGCATATTGAAGATCTTTAAAGATTGATCAATAGTCAAGAATAATTTTTTGACTTCGTCGATCAAGTTTCCGAATATTAAATTTCCAAATTCTGATTTGGATTTCTGTTAAAGTCCCTTAGTCTGTGAATTAAATATATTTCATACATTTCGGCCTCTTCCAGAATTTATGAAATGCTATATGTTTTATTTAAATCAGGAAGAGTGAGGGACCGAGCCCAAATTCATTTTCTATTTCCTCGTATAGTATGTTATGTAGAATTAAATTTTCTTTTCCATTTTCTATGATGAGTACAGAGTTATACTTAGCAAAACACAAAGTTCAATTTTAGTAGCTATTCGAATAATTTCTGAACTGTTTATATAACTACATGATTATGTTGAAGTTTTTATTCTTCTATGTGAATATTTGAGATTACATTTTTGATTTTGACTGAATACATTAATTATTTTGCTGATACGTTCAGAAATATAGAGTACTCAAGAATATATATGAAATGTAGGTTTTAATCGGATTGTTATTTTCTGTATATAGGTATTAACTTTTTTGAAAATTTGAACACAAACTAATGAGAAATATTTCCATTCTTGGACAACATCTGACCTTGATCAAAATTCCAATTTTCCGTCTCTCAACATTTTTTAATTCGGAAAAGCCACGGAAGAACCATATTGCAAGTGGAGTTATATAACAACAATCTCATTTGCTCTCAAATCATCGTTAAATCTTAACCAGAAATGACCAAGCGAAAACGAGCTGGGGTCAGTTTCAATCGCGACCTTTGCGCTTTGTGTTGCAGCAGTTTTGCGTGTGCCAGGCTTTAATGAGAGTTGATTACTTAAAGGTCATAGCACCAACTTTGATGAGTGGCCAGACACAGACCAGCTGTTTACTGACGTGTTTTTATCAAACTCATCACCACTTTCTTAAGTATACGTAAGAGATAAATTGATGTAGCGCAGCAATTTGTTCTTATATTTTTGAAAAAGTTGTGGTGTTACTGACCCTATTCATTATTGATGAATTGGAAAGAGCTCCAGAAAATACCACAGAAAATTGCCACAGTCTGTTCGTGCACTGAACACTTTTTTCCAAATATGTGTGATGTACTGAAGACGCGTTTATATGAAAACTGAAATTAGGTGGGAAATCGAGATTGATTGAAGATTGTTCTCGTACTGATAATGAACCGATCATTAAATAAGTAGGGTACATTCTTTGATGCTCACATCAAATTGAAAATTGGGGTGACGATAACAACATCACAGTGCATCATCTCTATTTTTTTTTTGCATAACTTGACTCCTATAATAATGATCCAGATAATCTCACATCTTTTTCATTCTCTTAATTTGGAATTTTTTTAACATGATATCATTTTAATACAATATCAATTGTACTTTCAAAAATCAAAGCTTGTACGACTTAATGTGCGATTGTTCGCACGCGGTTGTTTCAACGTCTAGCATACAATATACAGACTAATTATTTATTTCACGAGGTCTATTTAGACGAATTTCGAGAAATGAAGCGTTACTCAATTCAGGACAATAAGTACACTTCCAGTTATATCCGATGATGACGGGTTGACTGTTGTTCATCTCTCACTGCCTGAACCACTGGGCATGCTGTTTTTGGTGAGTGCATTGGCTTGGGATGTGGGATGTGCCTGCTTCCACATAGCCCCGATGGATACGGGAACGCAGAATTACTTGTGGTTCTGAATGGCATCCCAACGATGGCTTAGTCTTCAGGTGTGTGTATCCGTATCGAGAAGATGAATGACACTGGCTCTATCAGCTGTCTCTATGGAACCTTCGAGATACTGCGCGCCCTCTTGTCATAGTATCGCCTTGTCACAGTAATGCGGAGCTCTGCCGTGATTGACCTTCTTTCGCTAGCTACTTGTGGGACCTTTATGGACAGAGTAAACTTAAAAATCTAACTGACCTCCCTGTAAATTTAAATCAGGAGCGAGAGCTTCTCAACTATCCAAATCCTGATCCAATAACTGAACCTAAAAAAAAGGTTTGGTGGTGCAACCAGGAAACGACTGAGTCCTTTCCTCAAGAGTGGGGTAACTTATGAAACCAACTGGCATCAAATGATTGTGCAGTGTGCACAGAATCTGTCTCAGGTGGAGGAACAAACCTCCCATTTGCAGGTTAGCAAACGTTTGCGCTCAAGTGATGATTCACCAAAACCAGAGGCGAAAAAGCCCTGCACAGTTGAATCTCAGGCATCTTCAGGTGTAGCTGACGTGCAAAAACCCTCATATGCAAAGGTTGTCGCGGGTATCAAGGTGGGAATCTTGCACCTTGACTACCCAACTACCTCTTCAACGATGAAACAGCAGAGCATATATTTTTTGCCCCGCTGGGGACCGAATCAGGATTTTAGAGTTCAGCAGAGCCGTACTCTTACCATCTGACCTGAAATACCACTCACCATACAAACTAATCGGCTTCGTTAAGGAGCTGGGTTGATTTGGTTGAGTGTGAATAGGTGTGAGCCACGATAAACCCTTGCGGGTTGCGGTGGAGGGTCGAATAGACCCACTCACTTTTGACCTACTAGTTATTTGCGGAGCTGTATATCCTACTTCGAAATGCAGTATGCATACCCTCCCTCAACTACTTGTTTGTATAGTTTCGTTTCTGAGTTCATTTTTAGTTTCTGAGCTAGGCATGGTTGGCCTTATTACCGGGGGATCATGTTTCACTCTACTTGTAATGTATTATTGTGAGTAATGAAATCGTATCAAGTTTGTACTCTTCTGTAAAAAACATGAATTCTTAGCCTTCAGGATTAAGTAAATAACGACAATATATGTGTAATCTCCCCTGTGTTTGATTTGTTCGTCATATATCTGATAATAACTCATACTCACAATATTCCAAACGATTCAAAACAGACGTGATTTATACCTGAAACAAAAAATAAATGTGATTGTAAAATAATGAAAAAAATTTAAATAAAACATTTATTTTCTCTTCAAATACATTGTTACTTATGAATTATCCGGCCGATTAGACCGAATAACCATTCTCGGTTGACATATCTGAGTTATATTTTCACAATATTATACATTAATATTTTCGAGTAGATGAGAAGAAGAAGAAAATATTTATTGAAATAGGTAACCCTGATATACAAAATTGTATAAAACGTTTCTAACGTTATGAAAATTGAAAATAATTATAAAAAACTCAAAATGCACATATAGTTAAAAATTGAAAATAAAAAAATAAATATTTCTAGTTTGAAAAATAACGACATATGCTATTAAAAATACATTGCTATATAATTGCAGCTCCAATACAATGATAAATAGAAGAAAACAATATACATAAAACGTAGATATGGTTCAAAATTGAGAATAGAAAAGTAAAAAAAAATTGTAGTTTGAAAAATACCGACATATGCAAAATAGGTGCCGCTCCAATACAATGATAAATAGAAGAAAACAACATAAAAATACTATATTTATTAATATTATCTTACTAACTATTATTCTATCTAGCATTATGAATTGATTTCAATAACTATTTTTCAAAAATACTTGATGATGGAGTACATTCAGTTATATTTGGTGATTTAATGTATGCATCAAACCCTTTGATGATGAGAGGGAAAAGTCAATGGCGTATCAAAAAATATGCATACCTTCAGGGCAGTTACATTTTTCAAATGTAAACCCTTCTCTTGACACCTCTGGATATAGTTTTACATATGCTTTTACACAACACGTTTTTTTATGATTTGAATCGGCTAGTTCCAGGGAAAATACCAATAAAAATGAAAAAAACCGGAAAAGATTCATAGAAAATATCAGGTAGATAAGAATTATCCCTGTGGTGATTTATGGCTGGAAATATTTCACAGTTGGTGTATATTTATTTAAATATGCGCATACTTTTTGAAATATTCACAGTTGAAATATATTATGGAACAAGTAATATCTTTTATGTATTTTACAAACAACAAAAAAAATAATTTTCAATTATACCCTCCAAGCAAACACAAAATAAGAAATCGCCTTGTTCTACAATCTACATCGTGTAAATAATTAGTATTTTTTCAACGATCCATTATGCCAAATGATCCATTTTTTCCACTTACACAAAGAAAATCAATCTCAGATTTTTTCGACACAAGTATTTTATACAAGTTGGAAACGAATGTTTTTGGTCACCTTCAAGACTATAATTTCCTATGTTCGGCTTTCAACATATAACATTTCCATCATTGATACGAAGATGCCAGATTTATCACCCGATAAATCTAAAAAGTATATAAAACTTTTTATGTACGGTTTATAAATTGGTGTGAAACAAAGTTAATGTAGAAAACATTAATGAAAACTTTCTTCTAGCATATTTACGAGAAAAATCAGAGATACTCAAGTTATCGATTTAATGGTAGTAATATTCAATGTTGAAGGCTACACTTTTAGTAAATAAACCTGTATGTCTTCGATATTGTACCACGTTAATTCCATTCTAGAGGAAAAAAAAACTGTTCTGTTTAAAATATGTTTTTCCGTTAACCAGTTGTCGCGCCCCTACGAACGACATCCCTCAGAAGTCGAAACTTATGCGAGCTAAGGATTAACGAGGTCTTACCTTTTAACGTGTGACTTCTAACACTTGTCATGCCTAAGAATAAACAACATTGATAACTTTTCTTTATTGTCAAATTTATATTGCAAGAGAAACTCAAGCACACTAAATGAACTAAAAATATGCAGTCCGCTCCAAGAAATATACAAATTTCACCCGAATGGAGCTTAATAGATTTTCAACTGAAGCTTCAGATGATGAATAGGTACGGGGCACATTTGATTCCACCAAGAGCGGTACATATTAGTAGTGTTTTTGTTTGTCTTTAAAAAAATGGTCTGCAAATTTTTTGATCCATAGACAAATCACAATTAATTTTTCCAGAATATGAAAAATACTACCAACTCCTATGTGTTCTTTTGGAAATCTCTACTCTATAGTGGCACTTTATATAAATCGTTTTATTCAAGAAAGGCAACTAAATCACTTTCAATCTTGCCCCTTTACACTTTGGAAATTTTTGATAAAGTGTCTATCTGATTTGTGATCCTCAGCTACAGCTGTGAAAACACCACCATTCATAAGAACAAACAGTCGTTATGATTATCTTGAACTTTGATATGTGCTGGACATTCCAAACATATTTTCAACGGGCAACGAACTGCACAATAATTGCTTGAGATAGTTGCTCGTTTAGAGTCGGGAATGTTCAACCGCTTCATTGTTTTTATTGATTTTGATTAATGTTTTGTTTGTAGAATTAGGATCAATAATTTTGCGAAAATTAAGAACGATTGTTGAATAATATAAGCCATCGAGAGAAAGTGACTCTGAATAAAAAAAAGACGTGAAATATTTGTACTTTAGGGAAATTTATAACATTTCTAAAAATAATATGGAATTCTAAAAACCAACATTTTCTACCGTTGAACGATCCAAATTCGAACTTCCATTGTTTCGAAAATATTTACTGATATGAAACCAAGTTTGAAACCCAAAAGATGAGAAACAATAAGAATTGTAGAAACGTGTTGGTTACTGAAAACAAAATGAAAATAAATGTACAATTGAAATTAATATGGAATTTGAGACAGGTAGGTACGTTCAATTTGAAAAATAGCAATGTTGACACTGCACCTTTCCATTATGTTTACATGTAAAAAATGACCATTCTGTTATTTTTTGATTGATGGTGATTGGCAATGTTTCATGATGAATTTCATTAGTTCGAACTTCAATTGTCTAATATTATATAAAATGATTTGAAAACCTTGAAAGGATCAGTAAAATTAAAAACAATAGCCGAAAATAACAATTATATTAGGCAAAGAACCCTGAAATGAAATTAGAATAAAATAAAAATAAGCAAAGAATTGAATGATGAAACGCAAATGAAATTAAGAGATTTCAGGCCAAGTTAGTTCACGACATTTCGATTGTTGGTATCCACAATCATCTTCGGTTGATGATTGGACTATTTCTACGAGAGACGACTATTTATAGGTCATTCGAGTGCTTTCAACTATACCCTCTTTTCTCTCTCCGCTTTCCTGGTTTAGCGGAAAATGACCGTTTGGCGGTAGTTGACCGTTTTCCGCTCCAGTATTATAGTAGTCATAAACTTGGGATCATACTGGTTAGCTGTAATACGGCAGATATCTTGGTCCAACAAAAGCAGATGCGTTATTTCTGTCCTCAAAGCATGATATTTTTGAATCTGATACAACCTCAATTATTTACCTCACGTTGCCAAGAGTGCCAGGAGTGCAAGGAAATAATTTTTAATAAATCTACCTAATGATGTTTTAAGATTTACTATCCGACGTTTCGTCTTCCGGCAACCGTCATCATCTTTATTTTTTCTTATGGGCGCTACATTGGATTCTTTCTGTTTTGAATATCATAAGTTATCATTCTTTTTCGAAAAATTGGAGATTGAAAAAAAATTATTCTTATCATAATAGGCTTTGACTTTGATGCTTCTAAATTTGACTTTCAATTTGTTACAGTCAATGACATTTTGTTATTGTACCAATCATTGAATTTTTGGAGAAAAATGGCTTTCATGAATGAATGAAAAAGAGATATTATACAAATTTATAGCGAATACGATAGAGACAGTATTAGGACATCGGAAATGTATTTAAACTTGTATCCTGTAAGACGGGATACAAGTTTAAATACGGGATACAAGTTTAAAGACGGGATACTACATCGAATTATGTTCGAGTTATTGGATGAAAATCTTACAGAGTTTTGTTCGTTTGAAAAGACAATAAAAAAATACGGATATAGTTCGGAACTATAACAGAAATTCAATCTCAAAAATAAA
The DNA here is from genome assembly GCA_015342105.1 of Leptinotarsa texana. Classification (NCBI taxonomy): domain Eukaryota; kingdom Metazoa; phylum Arthropoda; class Insecta; order Coleoptera; family Chrysomelidae; genus Leptinotarsa; species Leptinotarsa texana. Next base: position 6,956 of record WOGN01000927.1, on the reverse strand, counting down.
TATCTATAATAAATTTCAATTTAGTACAAAACTAATTTCCTCAGTTTACTTTTCTATAGCTTATCACCACTTAATAAGATAATATGTCACCCAAATATTTCACACGCTGGCACAAATGTATTAGCTTCGTCAATTAGCTAAAACTAATCAATTTTTATCACCCTGCTCAGTGGAATAGTCTGCCGTAAACAAGTTAAAGTTAGTTTTCTATAATATTATCATGAAGCTGTCCGTCAGAGTGTAAATACTCATTAATATTTTGCCAATGCCTCTCTAATGTTCTGATGTTTATGTTTACAGTTTAGGTTACGAGAAAATTTAATGAGACTCCAGGAATATAATTGAGTAAGGTTTGATAATGCATTTTGCTAGTTAGTTTGGTGTTTTTGAGTTCTTCTTTTAATTTGGAGTTGACAATGGAAATAAATACTAAAGATGTTTATTCCTGAAACAGATGCAGAAATTGGTGTGAAAATATTTTTGTGTCGCGAATATTGTGAATATTGATATAACTCTTCAATGTTGGATTGAAACAAGGTAACCATATTGTGATAATCAACGGCACATAATTTGTGAACTGGTGTTTCAAAAAGTACAACTTTATTGAGCATAGTCTTGTAAACTGAAGTCCAAAACAAAAGCATTTCTCAAACACCAGGACTGCAATACTATTCTCGACGCACATAATAGAACTTTGCGGGCTATTTTCTTGTGAAAGTTCCCCTTAATTTCAACAGTTATTCGTAAAATGGTGAATACTAGGCTGTTCTCGTGCCAAACTTTCCAATATGCAGACATTCAAAAACATTCAAATATCTCGTGTCAGGTACCAATCCTAATAATTCCAGGCAGTTTTATTTATTCCATCGCCATTCTCCGAGGCGTGCTGAGCAACACTAGATTTTCTGATCTCATAAATAGGATATGTGCTGCGCGTTCTTTAAAACGAGTTTTAATGCCTCACTTAGTCTGACCGATATTTTTTGTCACAGTCATCACAGCTTATTTCATATATTCCAACATCTGATCTTTACAGTTTTCCAAACTTAACCCAGTAACCTGACCTACAACCAGCTTACGAAGTCTGAAAGAATTTCAGTGGGTTAATTTAGTCAGTATACTTAGGTATAAAGATTCCCTCTATCTGAGAACTGATTCCTTTCATGTCCGTAATCGATTAATCACCTATCAGACTGGTGTCGGAATAACACCTCCCATCAGTGCAGGACATATTTAACGGAAATAGCAGCGGTTATATTAGTTAGATAACTGGTTGAGAGACAGAGAATATCCGTTTTCCTAGCATATGAACGAATATGTATCTTGGACAAAGTTATTAGATTGACTTCATTGATGTTGATATGAGCCGTTCAGATTGAAATCGTAAATAAAAGGGGCGAATAATTTATTCCGTTGTATCTCTGCCCATATATATAAATTGAATCAAACCTGAGGTTTAACTATTTTATAGAATTTTTGTTACATCAAATATATGTGAATTATTTCTTTTGAACACACCCAAAATTTGTAAATGTGGTAAATGTCCAAATATTATTTGAAATCAATTTTCAATATTCTCATTTTTGTAGACTAAGAAATTTCTCTGAACCGACTTACCACGATAGTTTGGAAGGTCACAATTATTCAAAAATGTTTTCAACAATTTCATGTTTCCAGGTCTGTTCTTCTTTACTTTACCAAAATGATAAATTTTTGGATCGATTTATCACGTGTGATGAAAATTGGATCCTTTATGATAACAGGACATGATCAGTACAGTTGTTGAACAACTAGCTGACTTTCAGTGAACACTGTAGTGTGATCTGCAGTGAAATACAGAGGACAAATAATTTTCGGCGAAGCTTTTCGTTTATCTTATATATTCAGAAAATTTGTTTTCTATCGATCCCATTCCGAAAGCATCGCCCATTACGAAGAAGCAATCGTCTTTATAGCATGTGTAAAAATTACATAAACACTAAATACGGTGTCTAATTTCCCATAGTGAATCCAAACAACCTAAAAGACCTATTTTGGGACTAACAACTTGTATAGCTGACTACAATAAAACTTTCTATGGGAACGAATATAAAACGATACTAAAAGGTTGTATTATCACCACTAAAGAGTTCTGTAACCTACAATCCTTTCAATACCTTCAGTATTGATTATTGTTCAATGTATTTTTAATTGTTAATACAAATCATGAAATTAAAAAGCAACAACAAAAATTAATTGGCGCTCCGGGGCGACTTCACTTGCTTTTTCAGCTGCAGGAAAACCTGGAAAAACCTGCAGCATCACATCATCTGAAAATCTTCTCATAAAACAAAATGTAGGGTGTCTCCAGAGGCTCCAATGAATTCAATACATCGCCAAAACACTTAGAGACACGACTATGGTTAAACTTAATTAAATCAGTCCGTTTCCTCTTTAACCAAGGCGTAATAAGGACCAGATTCAACGCTAGAATCATAGTGAACAATGACTGTGGTCTGCTATATTTAAGTGTTCATCTATTTCGATCCTTCGTAAGACTTTTGCTGCTTCCGTGAGAGGTTGAGTCATGTTTGAAGATCATCAGCGTTATTATTAGATTGACTGGTGCCTCAGTATACTTGTTTTCTTATAACAATTAACTCTGATAAATCCCAGCAGCGTTTAAATTGTTACTTGGAAATATATGAATGCAATTTCCGATGCAATCCCTTCTAAGACTGTTCATTCTACACCAGCATTGTGTGTAACTTTTCTAATATGTATTGGGCGTTTCTGTAATCATGTGGTTACATTGCTATATTCTAAACCGTAACAGATACGAAGACGATTAAATGGGAAGGACTCTCGCCCTCCTCGAATTATACAGGGAAAACAAAAAATGCTGTTTTTCCTTTTGTTCGAATGGAACTGTTATTTCGGAGGATAACACAATATGGAAAACGAAAATGTTATTGTATTCAAAGTGTACTATGACAATGTAATAATAAATATTCGATAAAACGTTTCATGTCAACATGGCCACCATTAACCTCTCTTTTTTATTACAGATATTGATAAAGCAATAAATTCACAATCCAAGGGTATATCACATTCGATTATTTTATAGCGTTTCATTTGAAATAACTACCATCATCAGTGACAACAATTTTAAATTACAGTCCTATCGTTACTTCTTCAGTAAATTGTTTCGATTTCTTCAAAATATAATTCAGACAACCAAAAAAATTTGACAGGTAGATACCCTAACACAATGAAATTTCGAAATTTTTCCTTTTGGAAATTTTTGTATTGTCGTAATCTTTCTTTCAAGGCTAATTTCTTCCTTATCAATTATAATTCGTAATATTTTTATAATTCTCAATCCTTAAAGTAACGAAAATACCAGTTTTTGGTCTAAATTCGATTGATGTATAATTTGGTATGATCCAATAGCATCTCAATTAATTTTCCATCTTAAACGTGTAGGCTTTTCTTGGTTTCTAGGTCAGGAAAAATGAACCGTAGATGATATCTGTTGAGAACGAACATATCAAATATGTATTCATCAAATGACTGATATGCTATTTAGTTATGCAAAATCAAATAGAAACCGTCTTTTGGCAAGGAATATGTATGTTGAGCTATACCCGAATCGTCCTTTTCCGAACATCCAAAAGTTTAAAGTGGTTAGACGATTATAAAAAAATTTGAAAAATTTCAAATGCATAACTGCATAACTCTGCCAATGCATAACTCTGCCAATGTCTACGAGCACGAAAACGTGCTCGTTTACATACATTTTTTCTACAGGCAGCAGAAAGCCAATGCTGAGAGCATCAAAATTTCAAAATTCAAACCCTTTGTATATTCTTTTCTATATTGTTTTCACCCCACGTACACCTTCGCTGATTCTTTCATGAAAATTAATACTCAAACGCACCGAACATTAATTATCAGGTTTCTCACTTTCACAACTTCATTAGCAACTTTGGGTTTAGGGACAACGAAGCAAAAAACGCTTCATTATGAGAAGCGTACGTGGAAATATTTTAATTACTCCTTCAACGTTTCGTAATCTAATCTAGTACGCGGTAGATATTTCATATTCCATTTTAGCCCTTATTATGTAATCAACATTTGCCGGAAACTGGAATTGTTTTAACATTCTTACCGACCGAATTTCAGAATTTTGAAACATCCATTAAGTTTTCCGAGCAGTTTCATAATTACAGGAACACTGTATAGGAATTCTCGTATTATCTGCTAGTCACAGTCGTATATTACATTACATTAATAGGTGGCAGCAGCCTCGCATGCATATTTTGTTTTTCAACATAGAAACAAATAGTCAAACTTGTTTGATAAAGGGACAAGTTTCGACCCTAAAACCATTACAAAGCTTTCAACAATCTAAGAAGAACTGTTAATCCCCAATTTTATTTAAATAGAAATGAGGAAATGAAGGACTCACTGTTAGTTTAAAAAGACCATATCACTTGAATAAATAGCTATGACTCCTGACTTCTCCTGACTTTTCTATGAACTTCAAAAAAGTCAAGTTTACGGTAAATCGACAGTATACCATTTATCTTCAATGAGGTCGTCACCAGTAACAGGTTTCCCATGGCATGGATAAATGTCTTAGACCTACTTAGTCCAACAACTGTTTGGTATCAAGCTTCGAAGGATGAATAAACTCCTTGGAGTGAGCCAATCCTGGAAGATTCTGCCATACATCTGCTTGCCATCCAGGTGTTTAATCTTTGGCAAAGCCTAAAGGGATGGCAATGACAGGTTCTGGTCCGATGAAGCTGCTTGCAGCACCCTCCTTTGCAAGGAAGTCGGCAGCCTCATTGCCTTCCGGGCCAGTATGGCCAGGAATCCAGACCAGAGACAATCTGTTAAGTCTTCCTATCTTAAATAAGTTTGGTAACATCCCCATCAAATTCATAGTGTGATAGTTTTCGGTATAGTATATCATGGTCAATTGCATCGAGTGATGTTGGCCATGTCGAAAAGAATGTTACATTTACACATGCCAATACAATAAACAGTCATTACATTGAAAGAGGTTGACGACTCACTGGATACAAAGAAGAATATTGAATTAAAATTTACTAAAACAAATAACGATTTTTAAAATTGACCGTGATAACTATACCGAAAACTATTACACTATGAATTTGATGAGGAAGCTGACAAATTTATTTAAGACTACCTCACATCGCGTACCCAGTCAGTTATCATTAAAACTTCTATATCTGATGCTAGGCCAGTAAATTATGGAGCTTTATTTCCAGAGGAGAGGTTTGAAACTTGGCCTCCTGGAAAGTGTGGATATTAATAGGTACAAAAATTCCCAATATCCAATGAACAGTCAAGTTGAGTTGAACTGCTCTCCGTTGCTTAATTTGTTCTTACCAGGTAATCATGTTTTACCACCCTAGAATAATTAATATGCGATAAATCATCGACTTGTTTTTTGAATAAGGTTTACTACAGTTACCTGCTTTACTAGTGACTGAATTGATTGTTTTCATTCCTTTTAGATAGTTAAAACTAGGTTAGGATCATCTGTTCGGATCGTCGATAATACTATTGTTTTCAGAATATAAAATGTTTCACTCCTGAAATAGTTAATCAAATCTTGCTTAAGAAAGAAGTGACGCGTCACCAGTTAGTTCTGATATGAATTTTCATAAATAATGTATCAGTTCCATTCAAATATTAATTTTTTTTCTAGGCTTTCATGGTTTTGTAACTTTTTTGTTTTAAGCTAGTGTTAGTTCTCAAATTGTCACTCCGTTCATCATCGATCGCACCTTCAAATTGTATATTGATAAATATCTAGTCGAAATTGTTTTTTCTGCTATACTTTGACATGAAATTTAGTTTTCCAAAAAGATGAACGATCATCAGTGTGAAAACAGCAACGATAAATAATCAATCATGGGAAATACCCTAGAAAGTAATTGAAGTGTCAAAAACTTTTCCTCCTAGAACTTTGTTCGGAAATGGGTGATATTTCTGAATTAAATAGCCCAAGTTGTACATACCGTTCTGTTGTTATTCATTGTGTTGAGTTTTTTTGCGAGTTACAGTTGAACTCGTCATTTTGTGTTCGATGTTCCTGCTTCGATTTTGAATATATCTTATAACTACAATTTTGTATTTAACTTAGTATTCCAATAATAAAAAATTTATTTTTAAAGCTATAATTAGTGATATCAATAAGTATGAAGGTACTATTTACTTTAAAGAGAAATTATTACACACTCGAGCACTTTTTCCAATCACCAGAGATGCAATACTCTTCTCGACAAACATTACGTCAACAAAGTTGGTGTCTTCTGGAGATGAAGAACTCCAGATTGAATATGACTATTTCCTTAATTTTTTTCTGTTTTTGGGAACTCAGATAATTTGTGAAAATGAATGTGTCTACTATTACTGACCTTAAATGTTTGAAATGTAATATTATACTATTTCTGGAGTTGAATGATGAGAAAAGAAACAGAAAAAAGGAGGATGAAAGATAGCGAGTGTAAGATTGAAATAAAGGAGGAAGAGACAAAAGAAAGAAAGAGGAGAAAGTGATAAAAGAGTGATGAAGATAGGAACGGAAAAAGACAATATACAGTGTGACATACTTAACCCTCAACTGGAAACACGTGAAAGTAGTGCGCTATGAGTAACACACGTCTGACAGACGCAACCCAGGAAAATTGGTTATTTTAGGGTATCTTTAAGAAGATTAAGTGTCTATAAACAGTTTTATTCATTTACTACAATTAATAATGATATTTTAAGAATTACTTGTAATATTGTTTACACACAAAAATCTGATAACCTAATAATAAAAAATATACAGAGGTAAAAATATAGTTCTTAAAATATTAGTCATACATTTGGTTCATTTCTTTAAAAAAAACATCAAAAAAATTGAATAAAACTTAAAAGTTAAAAACTATAAACAT
>WOGN01000926.1:0-21380 GCA_015342105.1 Leptinotarsa texana | reverse complement strand
GTTTGGATACAAACTGAGTAGAGAAAAGTATCTTCTGTATAATTAAGCGTTCATATGAAAGTATTTGTTTCGAAAGAATTTTTTTATTTCGTGTAATTCAATGTTTATATGAAAGAAGCTGTTTCAGTAGGACTTTCTGTGTCTGAAAGTTACTTCTTTGCATACTCTACATATCCATGTATAGAGTTACTTATTTTCAAATTGATCACTTCCTTCCTTTCTTTGGAAGATTTCCACATCTTTTCTTTGTATCAAGATGGAGTAGTAGAAAGCCAAACACTTTCTTTCCCAAAAATTAATCACTCCTAAAAATATAACCCCTTCAATTTGATAATGTTGAATCATAAAATAGTTATTAACGTTACAAGGCCGTTATTTAGTAAATAACGGGTGAGGTTGAATATTGTAATCCGAGACCAAAGCCAAAGATTATAACAACCGAATCTGTTATTTGCGTATCGGCCGTGTGTTGTTCAAGACTTTTCGTAATCCCCCTGAAAGATTACATTTTGATTTCGAGGAAGTAACAAACCATGTACCCCGTAATTCTATAGAAAAATCCCAACATCGTGTTGTCATGGAACAGCTTAACAATATCACAACAATATTATAAACAACGTCAGTTTTTTTGTGTTCGCAAGTTCGCTTTAACAACGGCCATGGATGAAATTGAAGAAACTGAGAAAAAATATCAATTTTTTTTTAGAAATATTTGGAAATTCATGTACAGCGAGTGCATGCAGAATGAAGCTTTCAAAAAAATATTTGAACAAGTGATTTAACGGACGAAGGCTGTTAACATACCGTTAAATCAAAATAACATTATGGGATTACGAAAATAAAATTTCATCACAGTTATAATAAACATATATAAAAAGAATGTTTTTTTTAGATAAATCTGAATTGCATGGGTTTTAGTTTGCTAAATATAGTAAAATTTCTGTTATTTAGTCTTGATTGAATCCTCTCTATTGGTGAAAATCATAAATTGTAGAAAAATATTGTCGAAAAGTTCTTTCTCTGGATGCACCATTCAAAAGTGAAAATTTGCATTACTTATCATATCAACGCACCTCGGAAGGTTTTGATTTGAAAAATCAGATAATTTGTTCGAATTCATACATTGCGGTGTTGTCAATATGATATTATGTTTTACTCCTACCACTGTCAATAATACATTCATGAATATAAATTGGGAACTTTATGGAGTGATATAATATCAATAGTGAATAATTAGTTAGATTAAATTATTTGTTCTCTTGATGAGAATAAAAAATTAAAGAGTTATGAGAATGATATCGTAGAGAAAAAATTATCTGCCACATTATCTGCCAACAAATTTCGATATTAGTTTTTTTTCATTTAATTGAATATTTGATAAGGTATTTTCAGAATGCTCTGATATTAGAAGTTATGGAAATATGTAGCAGAAGTGAGCTCACCGAAAGTATCACGAAAAATGAGAAATGAACCTGTCTATGTTTTTTACCACATTACTACAGTTTCTCACTCAATTAAGTTAAGTTCCTCTGTTATTACCTACAGTGGTGTTATATAAGGGCATAATAAACCATTTTTAGTTTAATGTATAAGTTTGATGATGTTCTTATAAGACGAAACTGATTCAGTAACGTTAGTTACAAATAAAGGTGGTAAATGCAGAAAGTTTCATTTCTCATTTTTCATGATGATTTTCTACCATGAAGTATTTTAAATAATATTTATCTCATTTTCAACACCCATCCTTTCACTCTAAAGGCTCACAGCATCAACTTTAAAATTGGAAGTACAAAGTAGATGTTATAATAATTTGATTGATATATTATTCATACTGAATAAAATAAAAAATTTAAAATTGTGGAGATAAATAAAGAAGCTATTTATCAAAATAGTTTCGAAGTAAGAGAGCTATGATCGAAATTTTGAAGATTGATATTGGAGATAGAAGGCGGACCATTAAAGAAGTTAGTATTTTTTCAATGAAACTCACCACTGAAATGATACTTTCGTAGACGGAATTGAGAATTTGAACAATCTTTATATCATTGCTTAGTAACATTGCCTTAGAGCCGTTTTTATTTACACTATATACTTCAAATTTTGTAAATGTTTCAAGGTATTGTAGATAAATGTATGTGAACGATACTCAAATATATGATTCAACAAAAGATATAACTGATGATCTCAGTTCGTTATATAAAAATTCAGCTGACCTTGCTCTGAAAAGAAATCTCAAAAAAATCAGTGGCTTTGATATTTAGTATAAAAAATGTATCAAACTTCTACGTTTCAGAATATATGGTATTAATCAATTGAAAACTCTATTTTTTTCTTTGGAATGTACCCTCAAAGACAGTACTTACTTATCAGTTCATATTAAAACAATATTGTGTGACTCTTTAGGACTATCGCGTTTCAATCACTGAGATGTAGTGTACAGCTCTTGCTTCAATAGCTTAGAAATACGAAATATTCAAAAAACGCCATCATCGTGTGACCAACTTATCTACGGAATTTGTTAAATTGAACTCATATTAGTTATAGAAAAACTCAAACAACTTAAATGGCTCACAGACGACGACATAATAGGGTTTGCATGTTCTATAACATATTAACGTCGGATACACCTCCCTATTCACACAAAAAGCTGAAATAGAGAACCGATGTACACAATCTGAACATTCGTCAACATACAGTTCTTATAGTCACAGGACATTTGATAGATATATGCTTGCCGTTCTTTATCTTACAATGTCGCATCTCGCCAATAAAATATATAGTGTAATGAATCAGAGGCCGGCCCTGACCGACACCAAACATATAACTCATCGCGAAACGCAACGAGAATTCTAGATGCGTGCCGAAATGACGAGAAGAGATCTGCAATGTTTGTTGCCGCTATATAAGCGGCCTACCGTCCCTAGTGGGGCAGTCTGTACTAAGAAAGCGAATCTAGTGGTTGACAAATTGTGAATATGAATTAAGCGTTAGTTACTTAGTATTATATATAAATTAGTGTTGATAGTGAAATATTGTTGAAAATGAATTTGTTTAAGACAGTTAATTCTTTAAATTCGTTATAGTAATCTAGTTACTTTTAAAAATGGTGTTATGACTGAAACTAGTCAACAAATATAAAACTGTCGTGAAAAATAAGACGGAAGTATGTTCCTATAGTTTTTATAGTGTATCCTCAGTGAATAATAATCGTCTTTATTATTTTCACATTGTTAAGAATACAATGAATATTAGATTTTACGGTTTATATATGGAAATCAAGGGCAAAATGTACTTTCTATTGTGTATACACGATAAAAAATATTCTTCTACTTGTCATATTTGATGATCCTGTCTACAGAAAAAAATTGTGAGTTGTCACGGGACCCCTGGCAGATGTGAAACATCGAAATACTTTTTTACAGCAAGTATAAATATAAAAAAAATAAAATAACATAAGATTTGAAAGAATATGGCATAATGTAAACATAATAAGAATAATAATAATAATCGTAATAATAATATATGTTTATTCATTAAATAGAAATATTTTACCATATTATCTAAGAACAATTTGTTCAGGCCAGTCTCAACTCCTTACACAGTAGGTAAATGGACTGACACCTATCAGAAAACAACTACTCCCCTGGCTAACACCACGAAGGGCGTTGGATTATATCCGACAGGTGTCAGTGCAGTAACCTACTGTGTAGGGAGTTGAGACTGGCCTGAACGAATTGTTCTTAGATAATTTGATTTGTAGCCAGTCTTCAAGTATGCCCACTGACTATACGTGGAACAAGCATTTAAAATCCATAAATTCATTTCTAAATCTTGCAAATCAATTCTTTCATCAATCAGTGACTTCGGTAATAGTTATATTCGATGTTGCCTCTGACGGTATTACTGATGACAACTGAAGTACTCGTATGTAATAAAAGTATTGGATATAACATGATATAAAATGGATGAAACATGGATTCATCACTTCCCTGTCGAATTAAAACGATCGTCATCTGAGTGGAGAGAAACTGGTGAACCAAAGCGGTCTAAAGCACAACAATCAACTGGAAAGGTTATGACCTTGGTATTTTGGGATGTCCGTAATGTAATATTCATCGACTATCTTTAAAAGGGAAATGCCATCAACATTGAATATTATATAGCATTTTCTGATCAATTGAAGGTCGAAATTGCAAAGAAATGGCCACATGTGACAAAGAAAAATAAATTGTTTCATCAGAACAACACACCGTTTCACAAGTCAATGAAAATAACGACAAAACTACATGAATCACACTTGGAAATGCTCCAACATCTGCCGTATTCGCTATCTTGGCTCCCAGCGATTACGGGCTGTTGGTAGATCTCACAAAAATGCTCACCGTTAGGAAATTTCTCTCGAATGAAGATGTTATTGCTGAAACTGAGACCCATTTCGAAGCAGAAGATAAATCGTTCTACAAAAGTGGTATTGCAAATTCAGGGCGGCGCTCGAATTATTGTGTGACTCTTGATGGACGTTACGTTGATGAATGAAGCCAATTTTGAAGAAAAAAACGCGTTTTTTTTTCTTACGCCCGGGACTTTTCATCCCATGATGCACTAACTCGTCGGGAGAATTAAAAAGTTTGTCCTTTCGACAAAAGATCTTTATTATAATTTTGATTTTTTACAGATTGTGAACGGTGAGAAACAAAAGGTCGATCAAGAATAATTCAACCTGCTACCACAAACTGAAGCGAAATTGAATTAGTTACATTCTGTAGTTCACGCTGACGAAATAGCGACTGAAAAATGTTGAATATGAAGTTTTTTACAGGATTGCTCAAGAATGACAAACAGTATGGTGACAGGTAGAAATTACCCGACGAGTTTTATTGACAATTTACCTAATCCAGGTACAGGTATTAGAACATCATACTACCTGAGTCAACATGAACACGCTTTACGCAATTTACCTAATCCAGTTACAGGTATTAGCACACCAAACTACCTGAGGCAACTATATCGGAGACAACTCAGGATATATAATCCTCTGAAGAAGTTAACCACTCGCGCCAGCGAAACAGGAAGAAATTTAAAAAATCAACGGCTTTCAAAACCGAAAAATAGTAAAAACTTCGGCTGCGAAAGCCTTAACCATTTTATTAAAGTCATCTGTTGCAAAGAAAGCATATCGTTTTATTTATTACTTATGATGTACTGTTTGGAACCTTTGGTGTAGTAATGAATATTACTGGAGTTTTTTCCCAACACCAAATCATTATTTTTACACCTCGACACGTGTATCGATCACCAAGTTATTATCTTCAAGAGGAAGATAAAACTAGATATGTCTCAAAACTGAAGCTATTTATGCTATACAGATACATCATACAGGTAATCCATGCAGGAATACCACCCATATAAGTATACTACCCTGAATTAATTTTACAATTGGCCTTTCTATTATTTTACAATACGTCCTTATGTATGTTTAAATATTACAGCTATATCCAACACTCAACAATAAATTTCAATGAGAATTTTCTGTACGAAGTCAAAAACAGAAAGCACTCCATTATTTTGTTCTGATTGTGGAGGGTAAAAAGATGAAAAGAGCAGTGCAAAACTCGTTTATATTCTACAATGGGTAACCTTTGAGTAATTAATTATCTTTTTGTAAGCGAATGCCGCGGGATGTTTTCGTTATTTTTGTAATCATCAGTTTTTAAAGTTTCCATGTCATTCATTATGAATTTAGTATTGAAATTTTCTTTCATGTGATATTTTCTTTTACTAAGGGTTTTACTTTTATCATAATTGAATAAAATATGTATATAATTTCTACAAACATTGAATATACTTTTTTATTTGCGGTTACCAACTTAGAATTGTTTTATAAATGAGATGAACTTTCTCATCTGTGAATTGTTATAGTAGAATTCTTTGATATCAATCCACCAGGAATGGGGGAAGAATTTATATTACTATACAAATCAGATTTTGAACTGAAATAATACTTCATTACCAAGTGTTTGGCTCGTAAAAATTGTACTTTCCTTGAAATGTGATCGCTGATAATAAGCCAAGAGAATATCTCAACCTTTGGAGATTTGATTCAAAGAAATGATAATATTTGTGTGCTTTCATTGGACATTCACATTGATTTTTTTATTTTGTTATTACTTTTTTCGAATTTTGAATAGTTACTGTCAGATGTTCACAATATCTTTTACAACATTTTGTATTCATGGAAAAAAACCTCCGGTGTATCTAGATATGATAATATATATTGTTACGGTTTCATATGGACTGCTTTGAGGAAGATAATTACAAGACAACTCATATAATACTCTCAATTTTAAAGATACCTGAACAAAATATGGCTGTATAACGGCAACTTTTACTGCACGCAATGCAACAAAGGGCAAAGACAGCTCGTTAGAGTGTTGAAATGAGTGTTTCATAAAAACAGAAGAATGCAATACAGAAAAATTCACAAGATAGTGAATATTGTTACCTTTTCCCCATTAGTTCAACAATAATTGACCACACTAATAATTGAAGTCGACTATTTCACTACTCTACTGACAATAAAACACTAATACTAACTGATCTTCATTCTGAAGCTCAAATGTCTATCGCTTCATTAGCTTAGTTCCATTGCATATTCCGAACTAGTTTTGCCTACGTCGTGGTAATGCTTATATATTTCAGTAGAAGTATTCGAAAGCCAGTGGAATAATGAGCGAGGCTGAGTCAATCGAGGAAGAACAGCGTCGGTCGGCGTTGTTTTCCAGGAAAAAATTTACAACATTATCCCTTTTCCTGAGGTTATTCGCTTCGAGCAACATTTCGAGTAAGAACATCACGACTATATAAGGACTGAGTCGCTCTACATGGACGACTTTAGACTTGATTCTAGATGACAATTGAATTCTGTACACCAAATCGTTTGTCAGTTTTATTGCCAAGTGAGGTCCTCGCTATGGTTTCTGCCCGACATCTACTTTTTGTCGATTTTCACCTTTATACTATCGCTAGAAAGCTGTAATTTGAATCTGAAAAATTAACGAACGATGATTTATTCGCTCTAGTGTTTTTACTTCACCATAGATGAAAAAAAAATATGGTTTTTTTATTAAACTCCATGAAGGCTGTGACATGCACTTATTGAATATTACACATGTCGTTTTGTTCACCAAGGGCCACCCTCATCAATGGTTTTTCAAATGCGGGCCTGGTTTTTTCAATACCTAATATACCTCTACCAACTCTGCATTTACCTATGCACCAATTTCATCTTTTTTATGACGAACCAGGGAAACCAAATTTCACAATTGAATTGTTTTGCGAGAACGGCTCAAGATTGTATGTTTTTTCCAATATAACTCCATTATATTCTGAAAAGTACATTTCACATCAAATTTTACCAATATCCTATCTTTCAATCTTTGCCGATATGGCAATAGTGTGCAATTGAATTTTCGCCTACCGTTATAACATACTCTTCACTAATTCTATTTCAATTGAAAACTCTCCATGAATATAATATGTGACACAAGTATAGAATAAATAAATTAGAGTTATAATATTGAAATTACATTTCAAACAAACTCTGATAAAATGGTATATACTGGTATTTGATAATGTGTATCGACTGAACCACTTGACAAAAATCTGTGTTGCAATGAAGAATGTTGTATGAATACAGATTTAGGAGAATTGATCTTTTATAATACTAACCTCTTCATAATTCCTGTAAATTTCTCCACAAAGTACAGTAGTGGTTGGTAATGTGGCGTTACCAATGTTCTCGTGTCCCCAAAACTCATCATCCTGGATTTTATTTTCACTGACGTTGTGAGCAACTTCTTTATCCGTCTGAAAATAAGTAACGAAGTATTTGTAAAAGAATACATGTTGCACGATCATTCAATCTTCTCGTAATGATTCTAAAAGCAAAGAAGTATTTTAAAAACCAAACATAATATTTTATTGTTAATTGTTTCTGAGAACAATTTCAATTGAACGACGCTTCCATATTGGAGCTGAGAAAACACGTGTCAAAATAAATAACAAAAAGGGTAGAAATTAAATGAACTAATGTGAAGAAGATTTATAATGTGAAGAACTAACCGAGAATACTGAACGATGTAGTATTTTATTTCATTGAAATTCAGATATTCTACAATTATCTTTCAAGTTAGCAACTTTTTAGTTTATCGAAATTGGTATTCACGTATGACCATAGGTCTTGACATCGAATAAATAAAAATAATATCTTGATTTATCACACAAAAATATTTGCTGAAAAACATTTGCTGAGATTAATATACAACACTCCAAAAAATTTTATTTAAAATTCAAATGTAAGGATTGACCTTGAATAGGAGTACCGAGTCATGTCAATTTCAATTGGTTGACAGGTTAATATATATAATCACTACAAAACTCTGTCCAGCCTTCAAATTTTTCATTTTATTTATGCATTGGCCTAAATAATCACTTATATATTTCAACTAGGTACCGAATAACCGATATGAAAAAATTTGCTTCAAAAATAAGTATTCAAAGATATGGAACTATTCAGAATTTTTTAACATGAGAAGATCCGACATTTCGGAAGCGAGATGCTATTCCTCAAAAGAGAGCGCGCTAACGAGACAAGCAATATAGAAATGCTATTAGAAAATGTTCAGACAATTCAAAAGACTATGTTCATACATTTCAAATGAAAAGTTCAATTTGCTGAAATATCATTTATAGTTTTGATAATGCTATGAAATTATAACTGATTCATCAAAATAATTACCAAAAAATGGAAATTCTGACAAAATAGAAAATTTTCATTTAATTTTTGCCACCTTTCAGTTGATATTGATGATTCAAATCATAATGACGAAAAAACAAAATCGTCAAAACTGCACCTTTGAAATTTCAACAATGTCTGGCTAGATTCAACCACTGACCCCTAGACTTTTGACAATGAATGCATGCAATTCATATGCTTGAAAACTGTAAGTGACTGAAATTTCAAAACTGCACACAAGGACCAAACTCGGTTCGAAAGATAGAAAAGCCGGATGTTGTGGATTCATGTTGTGTATTCATCATATTCTTGGCATGGCTTCCAAGAATACTCTACAGGAGAACTTTTCATCAAACCACACATTTGTGTTGTTTACCTGACTGCCGAAAGTAGTCGCAAGCTAATCACCGATCAGGTCCTCACTAAACCATGGTCTCTAGCAGTACTCGTTTATATTTGTTTCTACAATAAAAATTGGGGAGTTCTAGACCAAGATTAGTTTCATGCGTTGGATATATATTTTGGAAGCATAATTTGTTTTTGAAGCATTCTTCAAGTTGAATAGTGTGTGTATGCTTCCGATAAAACACCAACAGATAGGAGTGTGATGATGATTTGAAGAAACAAATTAATATTTCATATGAACACATACTTTCAGGTAGTCTTTAGGGTTACCTAGTTGTACTGAATAATATATAATTTTTACACATGTTGAATAGAATATACCTAACTATAAGTAGTTTAGATCAAATGAACATACATATATTCAATACTATGCATTTATAGTATATACAGTACTGTGAAAAAATTGATATACAATTACCCTAGATGTGAGAAAAAAATGAACATCGATAATATATAAGAAGAAGACATATGGCACCAAAAAAGATCATGGAAAAATTAGAAAACTCAAAGAATTCGCATATATATTCTTTTACCAGGTAGCAAGTGTATGCGACTAGTTCTGTGTATATGGTTGTCATTAGTAAGGAGACACGTTGAAAACAGAATTATGAATCTGAACTTAACTAAATTCCCGAAAAACATCCAGTATGTGTGTACATGTAGACTGTCGTGTATGAGATTTGGACATTCTATTCTCTTGAATTGTGTCAAAAATAAATAAAAATATCACATGTGATTTTCATAGTGAATACAGGTTTTGAGAAGGAAAAAGGATTGTTTTCCGAAACGTTAATCACCTAAGAAAGCTAAGTATCAGTATTTGATTTTTTCAATTGATTTTTCGAATTAGTAGGCACAATTTATAAATACGATTAGTTACTAATTGAACTTTCCAGTAGTTTATATTACGCAGTAATGTTTCGGGGTGAACTTTGCAGTTTGACCTTTGCTACACTTCAGCAGATTCTCTATTGATTTTTCTTTCATTGTTTTCTGATTGTGGAAGGTTATAAACCCAAAAAACAATATGAAATATTGAGTCCACTACAAAAAATTTCGTTTAAAGAATATTTACCTGATTCTAATTGAATAAATGTGGCCTAGCATTCTATTAGAAATAACACAAATAGAAAAGGGCTATTGAATATTAATCTTGATGATTTTGATGAATTGGCAAAAACTGGCAAATTGTAGTGATTATCTTGATGAAAATTTTGGTGAATGTCAATGATACCACAATGATTTTTTTCTAGGTGATGGTATCGGTGTTCAAATAAATTTTTGGTAAATATTCTAGCGGCTGATCATAAAATTGTTTTGATTTTTTTTCAATAATGTGCCAAAAACCCAAATAGGTTTGTTAATGCTCGCAACCGCTTCACACTTAGGATGAATGAAAGCAAAGAAAATCACAATCAGATAATTAGGAATAAACTGATTGTCAATCCCAACGGGTATAGATCCTTCTGGTTGGTAGCTGATGATAGTAATCAAAACTTTTTAAAACCCGCAATTTCACCTCTTAACACAAGCAGATGGTGCAATTACAATAACAGCTATAGGAAAAGCGTATCTACTAGCTGAACAATTTACGTCCCACTCCACAGTCGATTTTCTGGGAGAGGCACCATGTCTAGTCAGGCGAATTTTGAAACAGCTCAATATCAACAAGGCATCTGATCCTGATGAAGTGCCCGTTATCGTACTAATAAATGAAATCGCACCAGTATTTGGTAAGCTTGTCTTGCAAGAAAGAGGGTTTTCCTTCTTGTTTAAAGATTGCTCGCGGTCAGCCTATCCCAAATAGAGTAAAAAAAATATTCAAAATAAGTATAGACCAGTCACTTTGCTATCATATTCTTGAATATTTGAAAAGCTTCAACATCTTGAGCGATCATCAATGTGACTTTCAAAAACAAAGATTTTATCGTATGTCACTCATATTTGGAATAAAGCAATCGAGAAACAAAGATTTGAGAGCTGTTGCGCTGGGTATTTCTGAGGCTACTGACCGTGTGTGGCATGTTGCCACACACGGTCACACAATGTTGTAGTTTTTTGGATCATTTTTGTGTGTTTTTGTGTGTTTTGTGTGTTCTTCAGCTTCTTGGAAGAACGTTGCCTGCAAGTGGCTGTCGTTGGATACTCTTGAATAATTTCAACATCAACGCTGACATTCCATAAGGATCCATATTATCTCCAAACCTCTTTTTAACGTATATCAACGACTTATTGGAAAGAACAAGAATTCCATATATTGCTTTGCTAACGACAGCACACTTGTCTGGTCATTCCATTTGGATTCCAGGACATCACCTACGGAGGCACATGTTAACCGGCAGCAGGAAGTTGCATATCTCAATGATGATCTTGAAGTTGTGAAAAAAAGTTTTTGACTTTCTACTACTCCATCTTGATACAAAATATAACCCCTTCAATTCAAATCTTGAAGTTATTTCGAATTGGGATGAAAGTAACCAGGTTCAATTCAATATCACAAAAACCCAGACATCGGTAATTTCGAAATGGGTTGAAAGTAACCAGGTTCAATTCAATATCACAAAAACCCAGACATCTTTTTTCTCTAAAAAGATAAATGTCTCCAAACCGGATATAATAATGTCAGGTCAGATAATTCCGGTTTCTGCCTCGATAAGTTTGTTGGGGATTAAAATGGACATCAATGTGTCTTGGCAACATTATGTCGCTGGAATTGCAAAAGCCGCGAGCATTACTCCCAACCTTGATAGTCTGGAAGAAAAGTTGTAGATTTGTCTCTCTTCTATTGATAATTTCACGGAAAGTGTTCAAGTGAAGGCATATTTGATTTTCAAAAGCAAACAATGATACAAATCTGGTAACTTTCTGAATATTTTAATGTTTTTTTATATTTTTTAATACTTTAATTACTTCAACAATATATCTTGCCCATCTTCCCTTCCACTTTCTTATTTTTTCTAGTCTTTTTGTCGAATCATTTTTTTCTTTCTGTTCTCATTTTCATTTCTTTCAACTTCACTTTCTATTTTATCCATAGTTACTTCATGTGTTTCATCAACATAAGTTTTCTTTCATTTTGATGCTTGGTTTTCATTCCCTTTTTATTATTTTTGTTGTTCTTTTCTTCTCTACCTATCTCATATTTTGAATTTCATATATTCATGTGAATTTCCTGTTTCTACCACGCGATGTTCTTCATTGTCTCGATAATAAGAAAACTGCTTCGGTAGCAATTACGTCTCTGTTTTCCATTGAACATAAGTTATTTATTTTTCATGAAAACCTATTCATTTTCATGCAATATTTGTCATTCTGCTCTTGGCACAAGCATTATGTCTGTTTATTTCTCTTGTTCATTCATATACAATTCAAATGATACATTTTTTTCGTATAACGATGAAGTTGAATGTCAAAATGTTTTTTTTCATCAACTGATAGATTCGTATAACTTTTGCTTTTCATAATCAATGTTTTTCCCAATGTCTGTATATATACTTCAGTGAAGTTACGTTGAATCAAATTACATGAAATAACCTTGTCGTGTTTTAAATATTTTCTGGATATCTTCTCATTAATCACGATACAAGCATATAACTCATTCATGAATGGACAAGATTCAATACATTTATTCAAACTGAATGAACTTTTTTGGTATTAGAATTTAATTTACCAAGTTAAATTTTCATATTTCTCTAATTAAAATGATATTCAGACACAAATAAATTAATTATATATCTGGCCTGGGCTTCATCGTATTTCTCCACAATCGTTTATTTCATCCCAGGAGACTCTTCACGTAAAGGCATGAGAATAATGAAATGCAAGTTTCATATGTCGAAAAAGTGTTGAACAAAAAAAGTTTCAACTGCTTCTTAGTTATTGAAGAAGAGCTCAGTTATACAACATTTGTTCGAAAATGTAATACCCCTCACGTCCATGATTTGCGCTATCGATAACACAAATTAATGCATTGACTGATCTGGGCTCACCTGTATTATGTAAATTTTTTCAGAAAACTTTTGGATGACAAATGATTTGAAAATTTCCATCTTATGACAATTCACCGATAAAACTTCAATATATTTGAAATTGAATATATTTATTTTTGTATCTTCATCTTCATACATACCTGTTGGAAATGCTATTTCACTTAGAAATAAATGATGAGTTGAGATGAATTTTGCCAACTTTCCAGCAATCCGCTGCCATATGAGTAATAAAGTTTTATTGCTCTAATATATATTTCTCTATAAAAATTTTATAGCACGTTTCCAAAGCCAACATAATAAATACATTCCATCACGAAGTTTGGCCTGAACTATCAAAATGTGTATTTTGGTGGAAGATAGTGGAATTGATCTGTTTCTTAAGAATCTATAAAGGAAATTCAAATATTGAGAATGAGAAATAATTTGCAAACTATGGATTTATTCAGCATCCAAAAAGTATAAACATTTCAGATTTATTCAGTTACATATTAGTTTTATCTCATTGTCACATCTCGGAATAAGTAACCTTGAACTATTTTCAGTTGGAGTTCGAACAACACTGCTTGAGAGCAAACACAATATGTGGGTGAAACCCCGCATGCTTCGTAGCGTTAATTTTTTTTCGACAACACATTTGATACATAAAATATACGTCTAGAATGTGTATGTATGAGTATGTGATTTTTCATTAAAACTTGTATGAACTCAAACATACTCAAAGATTTTTGAAAAGATTCGGTATCCATTTGAATCATTCAAGGAATGAAAAAATCAATAAAATTTTTTTAATATTTGTTTTTGAGATTTGAAAATCTGATCCAGATATTTCAATTCTACCTATCAAACTCGATATATTTTTGAAATACAAGATGATGCATTCTATACAAGAAAATGCCTTCTCACGTCGAGAGAAACGATATCATTGTCAAAATGAGAAAGGAATTATCTCCCGACTATGGAGTGCTCTATGGTTGGATTCGAAACTTTTGATAACATTTTTCTAGAATATTGAAATCTGCTTGTACTCAGAATACGAATTAAATTAAATTGAAACATTAGGACAATATGATGTCACAGTATACAGTATCGTGACATTATATACAGCTGCCACTAATTGTATCAAGAAGAAACTCAGTGATCTCTCTGGATGGAAGTGGTTCGATTGACTCAAAATAACAGTTACCGAAATGAAATTGGAATTTACGAACAAGGGGTTGATTCCGGTCTAGGATTCGAAACTTTTGATAACATTTTTCTGGAATATTGAAATCTGCTTGTACTCAGAATACTAATTAAATTAAATTGAAACATTAGGACAATATGATATCACAGTATACAGTATCGAGACATTATATACAGCTGCCACTAATTGTATCAAGAAAAAACTCAGTGATCTCTCTGGATGGAAGTGGTTCGATTGACTCAAAATAACAGTTACCGGAATGAAATTGGAATTTACGAACAAGGGGTTGATTCCGGTCTAGGAAAATATGAACATTCACCTATTTCACCTAGGTTGGATTCACAGACAGAGCCATCTATTTGCAGAGCTAGAAATCTATCACTTGCTTTGAAGACGAAGATCAAAGAATAGGTTTTTTTGTTGAGATAAATGAATCATTGTTGAAAGTCTCCTATCCATTTTCAACCGTTCAACAAGTTTCAGACAGATTGGAAAGAAGACGAATATTCTTTCACTGAGATCTGAAATTACCCAATCAGTAGCTGACTATTGATGAGGGTACATAATCATATTAACTGAAATAAATTGGTGGAAATCCCGCGTATTCATGCGACGAAAGCTTAAATGAATAAAATACTTCAAATAGCTACTGTTAGAAAAACTAGCGGGCAGAATGTCGAACATATTAAGGTCCCAGACTCTTCAATGAAGAAAAGCAAGTACACAGACATAATCTGAAGCCAGAGACAATAATTTGACTTTGTTGCCCATCATTTTGTTTGTAAATTTCCATCATGTGTTATTTTACTATCGTGCATTCAGTTATTCCTCTTTCATTTTTACTTTGGCTTGAATTACATCACTCATTTAAAATTTTGTGAAGGATATCTAGAATGAATTTGTTAATTTTGTATAGTGTATGAACATTTGCGAATACAGGCCGTTTCTTTCATTATATGATAACATTGCCATAATCTGAACCGTAACAGATAAGAAGAGGATGAAATGAAGAAAAAACTGTCATCAGAAACAATACAATGGTCGAAGAAAATTTACGGGGACTCTCGGTGTTAAATATTCGAAATTCACCTACCCGGTGACTGAATACGTCGAATGTAGAACGAAATATGGATTGGTAACTATAGAAGTACTCAACAAACCCAAATATATTTAAAATGACGTCCAATACAATTGACTTATCAAATATATATCAATGACAGTTACTTGATAACTTCTTAAAGAGAATACAATGTGTGTGAAAAAAAATACCAAATTCAGAAAATGAACTATCTGTGACATAATCCCACCTTGAGTTGTGAAACCTTGTTCACCAACAACTCAAATTGCTACGAAGAAAATCTTTGAACATGTTTAACTTTTCTACCATATCTAATAGTTATCGGAAGAAGTTCGTTGTCATTATTTCTTCAGTTTCTTTACTTTCGGTCTCTCTTGTAGAAACTGCCAGGTCTGATATCTGGTTGAGTCCAAATCGTCAACACAATTCGCCTCAAAAGGATATGCTCATTGTCGAGGTCTGAGTACTATTCCCTTCGTTGTCTTCAGTTTGACCAGACGTGTATTGTCGGTTTCTATCAGAACGACTTTACCAATTTTGATTTCTCTCTGTTTTCGTTTTTCCGATGACAATTTAGCTGACCGAGATATTCATTTCTAAATCTCCTACGAAAATCATCTTTCAGCTTCATCTTGTATCTCAGATGTTTTCTCAGATCTGAACTCTCCACGGCGTCTTAATCCGAAACTCCGCACTCTGAAATATCCTTGACGAAGATAGCAGGAGTCAAAGGAACAAGATCTTTGCTACCTTCGGACATATATGTGAGGGGTCTCGAATTCAGTACTGATTCACAATTGCAAAGTATCGTGAATAACTCATCGCTGTATACAGTCGATGGTCTTTCCGTTCTGGCCACAAATCTTCTGAATGATTATTAGAAAACATCTGTAGACAGTCATGAGAGGAGTTCTAAATGAACCGCTCTATAAATGGCACCGATGACTTCAAAAACTTTGGCTTCTTGCACATATTTTCTGGAAGTCCTATAGCTGGCACCTCAATACGTCTGGAGTTGAATCTGCGACATTTCTGACATTTTGAAATGACAGATTTCACTGATTTTCTTTTTCTGATTATCCAAAATCTCTCGCGCAGAAGACTCAATAATCCCTGAAGTCCGACATGCAATGATTTCAAATGAGTTTCGTAGATTACCTTACAGGATGCTTAAGAGACAGAAAGTTAGGAAAACGGAAATCAGCAAAATCAATTCTTTCAGAAACCTTGGTTCTAATCCTCAAAATACCATCATCATCAGTAAAGGAACAGAAACTCTTCAACTGAGAATTGTCAAGTCCATTGAAAGCTTCAAGTTGCATAAATCTCATTGTATTTTTTTCAGCAGACTGCACTTCCTCTAAGGATAATTCCTCATCAGAATTTTTCTGATTTTTGGAGTAATAAATCTTCGAATCTAACCAAGTACTCGGATGATTTTACAGTATTTCGAAATTCTCTCATGATACTAGGAAAAGTCAATCAACGTTGGAATATTATTCAAAATCACACTTCTATTTTTCTTTGATTGGATCATCTCCCCATCTCGAGTGTAGATCTGATTCGGCCAGTACTTCGGAGATTTTCTCAACCATTCAGGTCCCTCCCACCATTTCGATTGAATCAGTTGTCGTGGAGAACAGTCACGAGATGAAAGATCGGCGGGATTGAGATCTCCTGGAACGTGAAATCAGGCTTTTGGATTAGTTAATTTTCGAATCTCCTTCACTCGATTCCAGACGAAGGGTTTTCAATTCTCTTCATCTTTGATTCAAGCTAACATAGTAATCGAATCAGACCAATAATGAACCAAGATACTGGAATCAATACTGTCGGTAACAGTTCTAGATAATCTTACGCCTATGGTGGCTGCTAGTAATTCCAATCTGGGAATGGTCATTCGTTTAACAGGAGACACTCTACTCTTGGCTCGTACGAGTTGTACATTCATGCCATTGCATGTTTCAGATCTCATAAATATGGCTGTAGCGTAGGCAGCTTGACTTCCATCACAGAAAACATGCAAACTACAGTGATTCTTTCCTTGAATGGAGTCAAATAATCATCTGGCTACTTTTAGGTCGAAAAGAGTTGGAATTTCTTCGAACCAATTCAAAAAGCTTTCTATGATGACTTTTTGTACCTCAGTATCCCATCCTGTTTTCAATTTTCACGTCTTCTGCAATAATATTTTGAGATAGAGAGAAACTGGGCTTGAGAATCCAAAGGGATCGAATATTCGGTGAGCTATCGACAAAACTACCCATTTTGTTATCAGTTCAGTATGAATATCTCGAAACCATTCTGATGTCAACTGCAATGTATCAGAGTTTCTATTCCAAAAAAGTCCCAAAACCGAAGAAAAACTGTTGTCATCAGCTAAAGAACCATCGAAGGCAGAATGTTCCTACTCTCTCAGATCAAACTTGGCATCAGCAAAGAGCCTTGTGGAAACGTATCTACATGAAAACCCTTTGATAACTTGAAAGTTAAGACCTCGTTAATTCTTAGGTCGCACAAGTTTCGACTTCTGAGGGTTGTCGTTCGTAGGGGAGCGACAGCTGGTTAACGGAAAAACATTTTTTTTTTGTCGATCTGTATGGGATGATCTCCTTTGGATTGTTTGTAATAGTCATATCTTTAGACAAATCATAAGAGATTTGAAAGCATTCATCTTTCTTTTACAAAGATTATGGAATTATATTGATGTATGGAGGCTTTTGTGAATGACTGTGGTACATATTCTATTTGAGCATATCACTAAATGGCATTGAGAAGTTTTTGAAGTGAAGTGAATATCCACGGCCCATATTCATGTTCGTAATCTGAATTGTCAAGTGGTGTTCAAATATTAGAATTGGGTCACTAGAGTTAACTCATAATTCTTTGCTACTGTTGGTTTCTTTTATTCTTGTCGCACTCTGGAATCAACCGAAAGTTTGTGGTGGATGCGCTAATTTGCTCTAAAGACAAAGACAACAAAACTTATAATGTAGATATACATGTAGAAAAAAAAACAATTTTTCCTTGTTAAGAATCTGATAATAGATTGAAATGAAATGGATAAATAATTTGGAAATGGAATCGAGTTTGGTATGAAAATTTATGGAGTTTTTCTATACTACCTACTATGTAGTAAGTTTAACGATAGTCGTGTCACGAAGTGTAAATTATGAGAAGGCAAAGATATAAATGATGTGTATTGTATTTGATGAAAACAAAATTCTATTCCTATTCTATAGTTTGTTGTAAGTTTGGGTTGCATTTTTTCCACTTCAACTCAACCACAATCTACGTAAATCAATCAATTTCTAATTGAATTTGTAACAAGTCTCCAAGTTGTCACATTTCATTCATTTCAAGTTTGAGCCGGAGTTCGAAACGTGCTATTGTAAGTACTGTGCAAACAGTGATTTCATTGTTTTCATGTGGAAAATTATCTTCAACTTTTCTCAAAATAAGTTCAGCGTTTCTTCATTTATATTTATGAATGATGCCAGCCAAACCCATCAGAAATAATGAAATGACCACTAGAAATTGCTCATTAGCTCATGTCATGAGAACTATTGATCGTTTCATATCCATTTCATTACGCGTTTGAAGATGAAATTTATCTTTCATCTTGCACAAGTTTTCATAGAAATATAAGTTTTTCAGGACTATAATTTTGGTACAGTGATAAGGATATTTCATAATTGTATTGATGAAAAGATCATCATTTCATAATTATTTTCTTTCCCCTTCTGCTGGGAAGTTTCTAACATTTTTTGTTCAAAGATAGTAGAAAGCCAAAGAGCATGAAAACATCTATGTATATGTTTTCATGCTTGTACTAATCTAAAATATTTGCTCATACGTGTAGAACAGTAAGTAAAATAACTATATTGATATGACCGAATATAAATTCCTGAATTTCATACTTGCCAACAAGAACAATAACATGTCTCTTTGCATTTACTTTGGTATCTGATGCTCGCATTTTTTTATTTGATAATTTCTTGTCTTTACTTCTTCACTCATTATTCTAAATGATTGTTTGTCACATTGGGCTCTTTATGATTTCTAAAAGCTGTTGAGTTGAATAATTAAAACATTTTTATGTTGGTACACTTGCCTAGAAAATATGTTCACATTTTCAGTTATTCAGTATGTTCAGTTTGTTGGTGAGATGCATAGAAGTTAATAGTGACCAGTGTTTGGGTATTTTCTGCTATCGAAAAAATTAATGAAATAATTCGAATCAGATTTTGTGGAAAAAAGGAATTAAGTGCTCAAAAATACTTGAAACATTGACAGTGGCACATGGCACTTTCAGACAAGTTGCTGAGGATGTAGGTATATCGATTGGCGAATGCCATGCAGTTTCATTTGGAATTTTGGAATTTTCGGCATTAGGCGAAAAGCATGGAAGCTCATTCCAAAACGTTCATAAAAAACCGTCGCATGAGAATCGCTCAAGGATTGATAAATGACGTCAAGGGGATCCAGATTTACTTAAAAGGATCATAACTGGTGACGAATTATGGGTATATGGTTATGCCTTCGAAACAAAAGTCCAATCATCCCAATTGAAGAGACCACAATAGAACGCCAAGTTCGATCAAATGTCAATGTCTTGCTCATTGTTTTATTCAATTATTGTGGCGTAGTGCATCAGGAGTTTTCGCCACAGGTCGTACGGTAAATAAGGAATAATATTTCGCTGACGAGGAGCAATAGGAAGGAAACGTCTGGTATTGTGGAAAAATAATCTGA
Source organism: Leptinotarsa texana (assembly GCA_015342105.1). Taxonomy (NCBI): domain Eukaryota; kingdom Metazoa; phylum Arthropoda; class Insecta; order Coleoptera; family Chrysomelidae; genus Leptinotarsa; species Leptinotarsa texana. The sequence continues at coordinate 1,176 of WOGN01000926.1, read as the reverse complement.
TTGCGATAATACACCTGCCCACTCATCATCGCTTGTTCATATATTTTTGGCCAAAAATAACTCCATAATGATGCCTTAGCCACCGTATTTACCAAATTCGGCCAGTTGCGACTTTTTTTTTCCAAAGATTGAAGAGACCCATGGAAGGATGGAATTTGCGACGATTGTGGAGATAATAATCAAATCGCTGAAAGAGCTCAAGGACATACCAAATAGTGCTCTAAAAATTGTAAAAACCGCTTCCATTAGTATACTTTACCTGAGGGAAACTACTTCGAAGGGGACAAAATAAAAATTGAATAGAAATGAATAAATATTTTTTGAGAAAAATTAAAATTCACCTTATTTCTTGGAAAGACAGCATATATATGTATGTTTATAGTCTGAATTGAATTAATTGATTGATCGATTGATTCAATTATACTCTCTATTTATTACGATATCCCCATGAACACACATAAATTGAAATAAGATTTTCATCTCAATAAAGACTAAAAACTTATAATATAGCTCCTCGTTTTTGGGAAGATATGCAGTATTTAATGAATATCATTAAATTTTTTTTTTATTCTCGTTCAAATATATTCAGCCTAGATGAAGTTATTGCTTCGAAATCAGCATGGAATCAACCGAGAACATACTGCCTGACATAGTTGGTTGACTTATCGAAATAATTTAAATATTATAGGGAGTCCAATTTGATTTTCGAAACGAGTGATGATTTTTCACATCACTTCTCGAGAAAGTAAACATAGATCATTCTTATTTACTTGGTTTTCAGAATTGCAAATTTCAACAACTTCTCCGTACTTTCATGAAACTTCTTTGAACGACATTTTTTATGGAGGACCTAATATTTTATTTTTTCTTTGGGTTCCTTCAAGTGGTTAACGTTTCGGAAAACAATCCTATTCCCTTTTCAATTGATATAATAATATAATCCTTTATAGTGAAAATCATACAATATGCTGTATTAATTTTTTTTTTCTTAGATAAAACTAATCTTTTCCATTTTCATTTTTACATAAATACGAATCAATTAACAGAATTCAAGAGAAAAGAGAAAAAAACACCTCAAAAGTGCTGCTTCCTTCTCTCCTGTTCATAAAATAGGACATATGCCTCCTCACTCACAAGCGAATTAGGTGAAATAGGTATAAATAATATATTTATTAT
>WOGN01000925.1:0-21383 GCA_015342105.1 Leptinotarsa texana | reverse complement strand
TAACCCACCTCAGGATAATGTTATTATCTATCGAGGCTTTGGCTAAATCTTCGTGGCACTCTAGTGCTAGCCCTGAAGTTTAAGCAGTCTATGAATAATTGATATTTTAGACAGTTACAGTACATTTCGAAACTATAAATTATACGCTTACAAAATTATTTATAATATTGTCCATTTATTTCAGTTTCGAAACCAGTGATGGCATTTCCAGACAAGAAGTTGGTGAAATAGCAAATGCTGAAACAGAACATGAATTTGTGAAAGTACTTGGTTCCTACTCCTATCTAGGACCTGATGGGGTGAGATACGAAGTACGGTATACTGCAGACGACCAAGGGTTTCATCCAGAAGGAGACCACATAAAGGTACCGCCATTTGTTCCTTGGATTCATCATCATCATCATCACAGTGATAATGATAACAATCATGACCATCATGATCATCATGATTATAATGATCATCATGACCATGATGGTCTAGGAAAAATTATGGGATCTCCAAAGAAAACAGTTGTGCCCAATTCAGACATTTCAGGAACTTCTCCAAAACCGATAACTGGGTTTTCAGTATTGTCCTCACCCATTGCACCACATCTACATTACGGAGAGAAAAGAACCCCTAAAACATTGAACCGAGATAGTTTCTATAGGTTCATCCCTAATGCTGTAGGAGAATATTCGAGCTCTGATTCTCCAAAAGCTATGGCACCCCAAACAATTAATGAAGATTATGTGAGAAATGTTTTTCCAACCATTCCAGAGCCACCTCCATCAAATTTGATTTTACATTCAACTCCAGGAACCATAGCGAAACTTCCGTTGTCCCCTGCTCCCATATCTCCACGTACAATAATTGATAATCAGGTAATTGATACGTTTCCTAGTACACCTGAACCATATCCCATTCTCCATTCAACTCCAATTAGTGTCGGTGAATATTATCCAACTAGTTCACCAAGATTTGATCTTCAACAAAATGACGGAAGTACGCCAAAGCCTTCGCACCAAGAGTTTACTTCCAGTTTGACTCCAAAGGTTCATATTCCTGTGGGATACTTCTTACCAAGGCCTGTAAGTTCGCCTCTCCCTGAAATTGATGAAAGCAGAGCTTATATACCGCCAGTAACGTCCCCGAAACCATTTGTTTGAATTTTGTGGTTAGAATGTGTGTAACTTTTTTTGAAGAAAGATACGTAACTCAAAATAGTATGTGCAGAAATAATAATATGTGCAGAAATGCTGTGATGAATGAATGTAAAGTGGGTCATTTGGTAAAAATACGAATCATGTTTTCGAAAGATTTTGACTGACGTTCTCATAAATACATCATGATTGTTTTCAATTACAACTCAGAAGAAATATGTTCAGTCGCTTCTTGAAAATGTACCAATATTACTTCGAATCATTCTTTTCGATTTTGTCGAGTGGCCTTTTCAAATGGATTGGATTAACAGTCAGAAGCGATTCGTTGATTTTATGACAGAACATTTTCCAGCGAAACTACTTAGAGTTCATTTTGAGTATCATTAACATAAAAAATCAATCTAATTAACAAATAGATATATGTTTTGTGAACTTTCATCTGAATTGAGTTACTACAAGGGCATATATCCGTTCCAAAGAATAGGTTAAGAATAATTTTATCATATACTCAATTGTATAAATTATAATTATTTTGAGTTGAAGCCACAACTCAGGATGATATTGCTGGGAAAAATAGGCCGTTGCTTGGAAAAATAGGATATATGATTATCCAGTTTTTGGCCTGAATTTTCCATGATCATGTGAAGATTCATTTTTGTGCCGAGAAAATCCAAATCTCCACAAAAATATTTTAGCAGAATATCTTCCTTAGTTTTGTTTCCATTAGTTGATGATCACTCGACTACTTTATTCAAATACTTTATTTTATCTTTGTTGAATGTTATTGTGAATACACAAATATATTATTTTATATAAAATACAATTGTTTTTATTTCCTCTTTCCGTTGCCTTTAAAAATATCTCATTTGCTACTTTTGATTGAAGTTTTACCGTAATTTTTTTTATTAATATTAACGTGCCTCGGCATCTAATGGCTACTGACCCGAATTCTGTGATTCATTTACATAATAATACAAAACATAAAAATCAGATTAAATTAAACAGTCGACAGTCCTTTAGGAAATGTATCGCGACACTGAGCTGGTTAGGTGGGCCAAGAATGTCTTTGAGAGTTCCACTGAGTTTGTGTTTGCGGCGAGTTGGGCCATAGTGTATACAATTTAAAAGTACCTATGTGCTCAATTGTGAGTCTTGCATTACCACAAAATTTACAAGTAGGACAAGTAGGGGGATTTTGTGAAGACATCAGGTAACCATGAGTCTTCTTACAACACTTTTGTCCTTTCTTATCATTGGGGGCAGGTCCAGCGCAGAAATTGTGGGTTGGATTGTATGTAGTTTGGTGGTACATGTGTTTTAATGTGTTTGCCATGTTTGTATCATCATTTGTAGGGCTACTAATTTCAAGTCTTGATGGAGTTGGATTTGCTCCTCTGGCAAGTCGCAAGAACAAGCTTGTTTCGCTGCTTGGTCTGCACGTTCGTTGTCCGTAATTCCTACATGAGAAGGGATCCATATGCTATTCACAAGGACACCTCTGGTACGATGGTGGTGGCAGGTATCGAGGATATCTTGAACAATATGATTATGTGAGTAACTATTTTTGATGGAGAATATTGATGAAAAGGAGTCTGTGCATATGGCAAGTTTACTGTTATCTTGTACTGGACACCTAAATGCTTGTAGACTTCTATATAGTTCAGCTGTGTGTATAATACAGAAATAGGGAAGTTTGTATGTTGCTATTATTGTATCGACTGTAGTAACAGCACATGCGGTACCATTAACTTCTTTGGATGCGTCATTATGAAGGATTTTATCGATTTCATCAGTTCTCTGAATCTTTCTGTGGAGACTATGTTAGACGTATCGTGCTTATTGTAGTTGCTTAGGCATGATGATTTTTTGGTCCATAGCGGAGTTTTACAAAATTTTATAAGATTTGTTTCTTTGAGGTTGGTGTTTCTTGAAATGGAGTTTAATAATTGTGGAGGTGAAAGTGACGTTCTGAGTTCGTTTTTGGGAGCTGGTTGTATAGAATCAAATAATTCAAATAACGAGTTTTGTGAGTAAGTGTATACCCTGGAGAAATAGGATAACAGTTGGTCGTATAAAGAGAGGTGGTTCAGAAAATTCAATATGAATGCTTTCCATCGGACTGTATCTGAAGACACCCAGACATATTCGTAGTGCTGTGTTTTGGATTGTGTGAAAGTATTTGAGATATGTTTTGCAGGCATTCATATAAAGGATACTTCCGTAATCCAGTTTGGAGTGGACTGATGATCTGTAAGTTCGTATTAGTATTCCCTCTTCTACTCTCCATTGGTGATGAGCTAATGATTTCAAAATGTTGATACAATTCAGATAGTCAGCTTTTGTCTCCTGAATATGTTCTCCATGTGAGTCTTTTATCAAAGATAACTCACAAGAATCTATGTTGATCAACCACTTGTAGCTGGTCCTCATCGAGATCTAATTGTGGAGGTAGAGGATCAGGTCTTTTTATAAACTGGATTACTTCAGATTTGGTTATGGAAAAGTGAAAACCGTTTTTCAGAGACCAATTGTGAATGATGTCTAGGGCCTTCTGAAGTGAGGTGTAAGTACTGACCGTGGCTTCACCTTGGCAGTAGAGAATGAGGTCGTCGGCGTACAATACATATTTGACGGGTGAATTTATCAAAGTATAGATGTCGTTGATCCTCATCAGGAATGAAGTGATGCTAAGAACCAAGCTTTGTGAGACTCCGTTTTCTCGAAAATGCGGTACAGATAACTGCCCATTTGTAACAACTTTAAAAGGTCTGTCGGTTAAGAAATTTTGTAGAAAGGAGAAAATGTTTTCAGTTAGTCCAAACTCTATGAGTTTTTGAAAAATGTTAATTTTGCGAATCCTGTCGAAGGCGCTGTCAATATCTAGACTGACTGCAATTAGGTCTTCTTTACTTTCAAAAGCTTGTGAGATGTCTGTATGTGAAGTAACCAAGTTATTTAATGTGCATCTGTTTGATCAAAAACCTGCCTGTTCTGATATTAAGAGGTTGTGCGAATCTAAGTACCTGTGTAAGCGTCTAATAACCATTTTCTCGAGAATTTTGCATGGATCACACGTTAGAGAAAATGGTCTAAAGGAATTGGAAGATTGGTATTTGAGTTTATTTTTATTGGTATTATGGTTGCTACTCTCCATAGACCCGGAAATTGTTGGCTGTACCAAATTTTGTTGCAAAGTTCGAGCAGTTTGATTTCAGTTTATGACTGTGAATATTTTATAAAGATCATTGATATGTCATCAGGTCCTGAAGCTGTGTTCTTTAATGTGGATAGGACTGAGTTTAATTCCGAAATAGTGAGAGGAAATTGTAAAAGAACAAATGTGGGAAGTTTGTTCAGGATGTGGATTGTTTGGTGACTTTGGAGGTTCGAAATTAGATTTAGTTTTGTTTTGAAAGTGTTGAAAAAGGATGTTGGCAATTTGTTGGTCATTGGTGGTGATTTCACCCTCGCAGGTTAGGCCAGGACTTTTATAATCAGTGATTCTTCCTCTCATCTGTCGTATCTTGGTCCAGAGCAAAGAAAAAAAGGTGTCAGTGGTTAATGTGCTCGTGAATTCATTCCACGACTCTTGTTTACTGAGTTTTAGATCCTTTTTTGATCTTGCTCTCATTTTCGTAAGATCTATCAAGTCTGCCTCATTTCATGTTAAGCGCTCTTTGGCTCTCCCTTACTGCCATGTTACAGGTTTCATTCCACCAGGGACAGGTTCGCTTCGATGAGTTAATGGTGTACTTTCCTATAGATGTATTAGCTGCAGAAATTAGGGCGTTAATTATTTGGCCAACAGCTTCATCTATATCATTCAAAAATTTGATATTTTCTGTATTTGCCTTTAGTGTTTTGCTGTATAGTTCACAGTTTGCTTTTGCAATTTTTCACTTTTTCTTAAATATAGCTTGTTTTGATTCATTATCTGCGATTAGAATAAGAAAATGATTACTATCATAGAGGCTGTCAAGCCTATGCCATGTTAGTAAGGGTGCTGTTCCTAGGTCTGAAATGTTAAGGTCCATTGAGGAGATGGATCCTGATTTTACATGGAAATATGCGCTGCTGCCAGTGTTCAGTACATTAATCTTGCAATTGTTGCTCAAGTTTTCAATCATTTTGCTTCCGAACCAACGTTCTGAACCCCACATTGTATTGTCAGCATTGAAGTCACCTACCAAGATGAATGGTGAGGGAAGTTGCTTTATCAGGTCAGTTATCTCTGTGCCTCCTACATTGTAGTGTGGAGGGATATTAACACTGCAAATAACAATTTTATTGGTGACCACGTTGTGATGGCGACTGCTTCTAGACTTGTGTCCAAGTGTACTTTTTGATGGAAAATATCTGTAGAGACAAAAACTGAGGTTCCGCCACTGATTCGTAGATGAGTAGTTCTCATGAAGTGATGGCCAGCATAACTTATTAAGTGAGGGTTATGAGATTTGATGAAATTAGTTTCTTGTATGCACAGGAAGTCAGGTGAGAAGTCTGAGATGAGCTGTTGTAATCGTTTCAGTCGGGGGTAGAAACTGTCGCAGTTCCACCATATTAAGGAGATGGGCATGGTGATGGAAGATTCGAAATGACGATTTACGTGACTGCTGGTAGCAATCGGAGCTATTTTCATCATCACTAGGTTCAGTAGATGTACCCAGACATAGCCTCTCACCAGCGTCGTTTTTGAGTGTCTTTTCATCTTGTTTGTTATCTGGGTTATTCTGTTCTTCATGGATCTATCTGTGAGGTCAGGACAAATAAGGTTCAATTTTGAGATAAGGCCAGTAATGTCATCTGTGTATTTTCGGGCTTCCTGGCACGGATCAGAGTTACCAAAAGTATTTTCAAGTAATTCATAAAGATTATCTATAGGAAGTATGAAGACATCTGGTGTTTTCTTTTTGGTTTTTGCTATGCATTCCTTCGTGGATGATGTACGATTTGGATCATCATACCCTACGATTCTTATATATCAACTGTATAATTTGCTGGGTAGGGCGGTGGGAATGTAGGGGGGCATAGCGTTTTCTATTTCTGCGGGTGGATATCAACTGAAACTTAATATATCGGAGTATTCGTCGCCTGGAATACCAGCTCTCAAAAACGAGACAGGGGAGGTAATCTGTAAACCAAGGCTCTTGATAGCAGTTTCAGCAAGTTCATGGGGTATGGGAGATATGTTCGAGATGATTATTCATTTTGTTCAAGAAACGAGTAGTCGGGTGTTTATAGCAATATTGGTGATAGTTACAAATGGGTGGTATTTGATAAGATCGTCAGCAAGATTGGAATTGGTAAGATAGATGCAGATTCTATTATTCGAAATCCTTGATGCGAACGTAATATGTTTGGGGCCTACGATATCGCCTATTGCTTTAGCATAGTCAAATAACTTCAAGTTATCATCAGCGTGCATCACTATGATTTGCTCCTTTTTTGGCAAAGATGGTTTGGGTGTTGCCTTGACGGCTCATATGTAACTGGTACTAGGAACTGAATTTTTGATGCTCATGTTGTACGAAATTTTGGTTTCTGTGAGTTGAGGAATATCGAAATACTTCCTACGCTTCTGGCAATGACGGGTGGACAAAAAAGGAAAAGCAGAAGTTTATCAGTTTCTCTATAGATGACTGGGTATTATTATTTCGAGTTCGGCAAAAAACTGGATTGAAAAGTACATAAAAATGTTCAATATATACGTCGGTTTTCAAAACACGGATTAACTATGAATTTAACGTGGTAATAATTGAGATAAATGTCGAGCGAAACGTAAACGATGTTGACTCGTTTAGGCACTCGAGCAAAACTCAATCTCAAAAAACGTTAATTTATTTACATCATCTGCAGAAAAATTAGACAGATCAACTTTTTCATGCTCTATTTTTTAACAAAAGGAGCATAAAATTCAGATAAGAATCTGCCCCACCTATACTTCCAGAAATATTCGATACTGAGACAGATTTTTGAATTTGTTATGTCAAAGTTACTATTGCTAGTGCCTTATTTGAAAAAAAATATTATGCAAAAAACTCAATAATACAGTTTATTTTATGATTTTTTCCTATAAAGGGTTTTACAAAAACCGCGACACGTGCTTCCAATAGCTTTCTCAAGCGATAATGAAGCTTATTATTAACACTTGGGAAAGCGTTGAGAAATACGTGTCGCGGTTTTCGTAAAATACTGTATAGTGAAAATCATACAATAAACTATATTAATGAGTTTTAATATCGATTTCCATCAAGTATCGGCCAGTTCTATTGAACGATGATGCGAACATCCATTTATGGGATTTTTATTGGATTGAAATCCAAGCTCAATAATCTGTATTGATTACTCAATACTTCCGTATGATGTTGAATTTCGGATAGTACATACTGATTGTAATGAATGTATAATACTCATTGGACCTGTGGTAGGGCGAGATTTTTCACATTTTCATAAATGGTACGAAAATAGAACAAATTCAGATATTTCTTAGTTCAATTATGTTCATCACTCAAAAATTTCATAGTGTTCCACATAGAAAAATTAAACTGACAATATAATTAAACTTTGTTTTATCTACTGAATCATCGTCTGGGTTGCAAGATCTTTGAGATATAACGCTGAGAAAAAACAATTTGATAGATCTGAGTTGATGATGTAGTATCAAACAACATCAACAAAATGATGGAAAGATACAGTATAAAGTGACATTTTAAAACCAGTGACGATTTTTTCAAAGATGATGTTGTAGACCATTATGGGCTATAAATAATTTGGAAACTCTGAGGACTGTCAGCGAGATGAAATTGAGATGTGTTTAAAATGATGAGAAATTGGCCGCTATAAAATTATATTTGACAATTATGTTTTACAGTCATAATATAAGTGATTCATGAAAGTAGGAACATCCGTGCTTCAAAATGAATAATTCAATGAATATAGTCGTTAACATATATATGTGTATGATATCCTCTTTTATTGATACTAATATTTTCAATCTTTATTTGTGTAAAAATATTGATCAATCCACATACTTTTCAACTATTCTGATACAACTCGATAATTTATTTTGGTATCGGTTATGATCATTAATTCGCCTAGTAGGTTACTGTCTTATGAAAAGGCATTAATTTCAGCCAATACATATTTGAGATGATTGCATAATCAAAACATAAAATGATGGTTGCAACACCAGTTTAGGCAATAAGATGTAACTAGTTATTTTCAGGAAAAGTATAGAAATTTATTCTAATACTTGATAATTTCAAGTCAACTGTCACAAATCGAGATGATATCAAACATTGAGTATTATTTTTTTGTTATTGCTGTGAGAATTTTCGTGATGCAGATGTGGGGACAATTTGAAAGTATATATAAGTAACGTCACATGGTTTCAGCGTCATTGTCAGTTACAAAACGAGATGTTAATGAAAGCGGTAAGTCGACTAGATTCATAAATTATTTAGTCCAAAATCTGATTCTACGAAATCGTTTCTGAAAAGTTCAGTAGTTTGTGTTGTGCAACAAATAGTGTCTTGTAATCCCAAGAGTATTAATTATTCGTAGTGGGCCAGTGGGCCAATTGCGTGTGAGTGAATAGTGAAGAATGGGTTTTTAATTCATCATTCCCAATTAAAATGTAATCTTGGAGATATTGGCAGCATTCAACTACTTATTCACTTTCATTCAAACAAGCATGCATTATACCTTCACGTTTTTCCCATTTACAAGAATTTGAACTGCATATTTTGATGTGACAGGGAACTTTCCCAAGTTAATATTATTCCATTGGCTTATTTGTTTATCAGTAAAGTTGAAACACTATCATGAAATATTATTAAATGAGTAATGATGAGATTTACAGTAGTAAAACAGTTTTCTGCAGGCTATTGAGGTGACTTCATTAGAAGCCTGTAAAAAAATTGTAATACATTTTAGATTTTAGATAGTGCAATGAGTGCATGAAATTCAGTTTGCATAAAATTTGTGTTTTGCAGATAAGTGGCCTCCAAAAAGTTCCATTCAAGATCATCTTGAAGGTCATCTGAAAAACCTCAATTATGTTTTATCAATTCTAATGTTTCATCTGTTTGGAATTATGAGGTATTTGTAAAATCCCTCAAAGGAATTTAATATATTTAACAATATGTCACAACCATAATGTGATCGTCAATATGAATATTTGATATGATTTTTCTTATCTCCATAGTTCATTGATAAGCTGTTAATGTATGAACTCAGTATTTCCAAATTTTCAACCCAACGACTATATCATATTAGATATGCCATGCATTCCTTTTGGTGCTCATGTGTTCAAGGTTTTTGAATGTATGTTCCCAGGTATATTTTCGCGATATTATTGATTTATAATAATAAATGCTTTCATTGAAAGTATCTCAGTGTATATTGTGCTATTTCCTGAACAAGTCCCGTAAAAGGGACTTTGGAACATAACATGTTCAGAACTCGTGCAACTTTTTCAATACCTGTAATTCCCCAGTGTCCAGGTTTCCAGTATAGAATTAATTTTCTTTTCAATTCGTTAAATATCCTTATAAACCACTCCCTTTTGTTCTTCGAATCTTGCCTTGAAAACATAGGATGTCAAGCAAGATAGTTTTTATATGTACGTTTTATCACTTTCGGCAAAATATATTACAAGCTTGAATGATGCAATACAAGGAGAAAAATAAATATGAAGGTGATGAATTGGATGATTTTTCTAACAACAGATTGGTCCATAATTCTAGCTTACCGATGAAGAAAACGAATATGTAAAAAAAGTGAAACAATTCATTGTATACGAATAGTAACTCGTTCGGATCCTTTAAACAATGGCACTTCAATGCGACATTTTTAACAAATGATGTTTCTCTTTTCACAAACTTCATAGAATATTCATAGAATACCATTCCTGAAAATTGTGTTTTGAACGGTAATACAAATAAACTGATACCATGGAAATTGATTTTATGATGCGAGCTGATTTGACACCAATATAGATCATCTGCAACATCAAATATTTAGATTCATGTTGATCTAAAGTCAAATATTTTCTAAATTTATGAGGAGCCTTCACGATGAACAAAATAAAAACATTTTCCAATATTGAAACGTTTTGAAACTGCATCACCATCAAAAGGTATTGAAAAATTGACTTCACTATCAATGATGAAACCCCATTTCATTAATCCCCATGAAAATAATGTATAACCAATGGGTTATGATTATTTGAGATTATTGACTTGGCGAAAGCAACACATCTTATATTCTTGAATATCTGAAATATATTAGAGAAAAACTATTATTGTGTGTATAAACTCAATAGAAGCCTAAACATTGAATTTTGGAACTTTTGAATGTAATAATATTGAAAACGACTATGTATTGTGGCAAGTGTCACTTTCGATTTAGTTATGTCAATTAAAAAAATCACATTTTTAGGAAAATGAATACTCCAAAAATACTGTCTTATAAAATATCTGTAGATTGAAAAAAGACATTAGTATAAAACTCACTTGAATTTTAAAAGGTTGTTCTTTGAAAGAAATCTTCTTTGATCTTCTCCATGAATTTTGTTATAGTCACTTAACTAATTTCCATATCAGGCTTATTTCAAGCTGAATATTTGTTGTTGAATTTTTTTTCTCCCTGAATCTAAATTTGGTGGACTTAATCTTCATTTATCTTTTCAATTTGATATTTGTTTGTCATTTAATGAATATTTTTTGGTTCTGGTGAAATGAATTTATCTTCGATTGACAGTATTCTGTCATTTGGGTGAAGGTTCTTTAGCTTCATCGGTGTTTTTCGCCCTAACTTCACGATTGTTCATTTTGTTCTAATAAGAATGAAAAAATCGAAAACTCGCAAAACTCGCACCATTTTATGAAATGCTTTAGGAACAATTGATAGGCGATATAAGTTCTCAGTGCTCCATACTTTTCCTCTTATTATATCTACGTGGAATTCTTTCCACATCTCTTTAACGAAATCTGAATCATGTATTGGGTATCTCAACAAATGACGTTTACAATTTTGTTGGATTTCCGACAAACATTTATGTTAATGATGTGGAATTATCATGATTACTGTCGAACCGGAGCTCTAGACATTTTTAGAATAATTACGAACAATTTGGAATAATGTGAATAATATTAAACTCTTACAATCTGTTCAGATTTTATTTGATACCGTCTTTGAACTGAAAAAGTCGAAATTATTGATGTGAAGAACTTCCAAAGATAAATGGTAAGATTTTACATTATAATGGACGAAATATTGAATGTGTATATTGTAATAGAGCGAATAGAATCTCAGGGCGTAACTGGATTCCTGATTTCAAAACTCAGAAGACCATGTTATTGAATTGAATAATTTTTCCTAAATAGTGGTATCTGCTTTGAGACTTGCAGCTTCAAAATTTATAATGGATACACTTCATGTCAAAATAGTTCCTTTAGAAAAATTTTTGTGCTCATGTAAATGTATGAACAAGTCACCTGCAAAATTCACTATGTGATAAAAACGACCGTCGAATCATAAACTTGAAATAGTTCAGTAAGTTGCAAAAACCTTGTCAGTTACTTTTCACATCCATAAAAAAATTTCGATGTTCGATGTTCGAAACATTGAAAAATTATATTTACCAGTCGAATTCAGGGCTTTGATAAATACGGTGCCTATGAAAACATGTGGAGGTAAGTTTCTTTAATATATTTGGACGGGAAATCTAACGCGACTCATCACAAATAAAATACCATGTTTGCTGAAATGTTAAGAAACAGGTACTGATCAACACTGTCATATGATATCTTTCATTCTGAATTTTATAAATCGTGCAAAGATCATTGAATATTAAATGCAATTTCCCAAACAACAGAGGCCATGAATAATTCCAATAAGTGCCTAGCTGTTTTTCTAGCTTTGGCCAAAATATTTGACACTATTTCTTACGAAAAATTGATGAAAAAACTCTATAATTATAGAGTTCGAGGACGGTAATTAAAATCTTCAAAAGTTACCTGTCGAACAGAAAACAAACTGTGCCCCAGGGCACCCATACTATTTCTAGTGTATATCAACAGCGTATCATAAATTGAAAACTTCAAAGGCCATTTCCTCTCATATGCAGACGATAAGTTTATAAAGCAGAGACGTGGCGACAAGTATACAACGAAGCCGAAGGAAGTTTAGAAAAAAAACAGATATGGTTAAATGACAATCTACTCAACCTCAATGGCTCAAAATCAAAATTCTCATTATCTTCTCTACCAGGTACCCCGATATGAAAATTATTCACATTCGTAAACCTACTTGCCCAAAACAGTATGTAGGTGTTCAAGTATTGGAAAGGTTGAGAAAGTTATATATCTTGGAGTGGTTCTGAACCAGCAAAACAATTGTATGATGTAGACAAATTACTTGACGTCAAAAGCCTGTATGCATACCATTGTCTCGTTTGGATATTTTCTAGTAAATCAAACTATTGCCTGGCAAGTTAAAAAAATTAGATACGCACAAAATATATCACTACTCGGATTCAAGAAATGTAATAAACAAGAACCGAAATTTGCACTGAATATTTTCAGTATAATGTCAAAAGACACATGAGATATCTCAAACTTCAAAATCTATGAAACAAATATTGAAAAAATTCATAACTACAAACAATATACTCATTAAGATTCTAGTGAAAAACGCAAAACTATTAGAACTAAGAACTAATTTTATAAGATATCTAAATACTGTAAGTCACTGAGTAACTATATTGGTGCTATCATCTTATATTGGCTAATTGCATTACGTATCAATGTTGATAAATAACCTCCTATCCAAAATACAATAATTTATTTCACCAACTTTCTCTGCTTTTCATGTTTTCTGTCGTTTTTTCTTCCTTTTTTAACTAGCGCTCACAAGTTTCGACTTTGGAAGAGGTTGTCGTTCATAGGAATGCGACAGCTGGTTAACGGTAGAACATATTTCAAACATAAATTTCAAACTATGTCTGACACTAACCTCACTTGGTAGCTTCAAGTTGGGAGTTTCTGTAAAACATTAAACAGTGCTTTAACTATACGAGCGAGAATAGTAGGCAGGAGAATATTGATAATTTTTTTTCTTTTTCTTGAGAGCCGTCTGACTTGTCCATTTTTTCCAAATTTTCAGATAACCCGGATGCCTCTACGTGTCCTTGCTATACGTTTATCATATTTCTCTGGGCCTAACTTGAGTTATCCATGAGTTGTTTACCTTTTATGATCCAGAAGGTATCGTCATGAAATATGCATTGGCCGAAGTTGAGGCCTCCAAAGTTGAGGTCTATTTTGTTCAGGTGTTCCAGTGAGTAGCTCTGGAATTGTTCTGACCGGATCCCTGGTTTGGTGACGCAATTCTTCAGTTGTTTTCTCGGACGGTTTCTTTACGATGGATTTTCCGTGTAAATTCTCTAGTATATTTTTCTAGTACTCAAACAGTTTAACCAGTACAACGATCAGTATTTCAACCAGTCGTTAACCAGCCCACAGCTGATTCAGGGTGGAATATGAGCACGTTGAAATATTCAAGTGACGTATTGCTGATACAATTTTAAAAGAAAAGTCTATATGTACTTGGAATTGAATATTTTTGTTCGTTTTTTAAAAATAACTTTTGCAAAAATAAGTTATTTGCAAGAAATTTTGGTACCCTGGTCTTTTTGATGTGGGAAATCATAATTTTCTATTAATTTTCATGTATTATCTAGAGGGCGCTGTATACGTAGTCATTATTTATTTGGAATTGCCATTTTTTGACAGTAAACTTTCAGTTGTTTTCGTGAAAAAACCTAATTTCCACACCTTTTTCAAGTAAGAAATGTACATTTCGCCAAAAATGTTTTCGAAATATTCACAATTTCCTATATCGATGCGCTGAGTCAAGTTGCTGAGTATGTCGTGGATTTCGTCAACCAGTATACAGTCAATCTATTTCTGTCCGTCAGTTTAACCAGTTCTTCAATTCCCCATGATTAGCCTGAATGTCAATGGAAATATTCATTTGCTGATTTCGATGAAGCGTTATATTGATATTCCTTGCGCATTGCGGAAATGCATGTACTTGAAAATTGATGTATACTGATCTGATGTTTGAATGTTTGCTGAATCTGTGATTGCTAACAGCAATTAAGTATGGGTACAAGTGCATGATGTTCAACGAATTTTTGTGCTTTGAAACTATATATAACGGTTCATATTTGACCCACTTCCTCAGACCCGGCCTCGTTGTATGATTTGGAAAAAAACCCTCTAACAGAAACTTTATTCTTTAGCTTTGGATTGTTTGGAAGGTAGGTTGAAAAACGTGTAATGAGAATTGTTCATATTTTGGATGCATTCGACAGGTCTGTTGTTCATCGATATTACATTCTCTTATTACTTGTTTTTTGTCTTCATCCACTAGCATTTTAAATATTAGAATTATGACTTGTCCAATCTATTATATAATACGATAACGGATTCAATTAATTTGAATTTGCAATTTGTAGTAATTTTTTGTCAAAATTGATTGAGCATGATGCCGTATTGTCATTTCTTTTTTAAATTATACAAGCTGCTTCATTGATTTTCTTCTCATTTCGTTGGGCTCTATCATTGAAATTCTGTGTTGATTTAATCCACTATTACTGATAAAAAATCTGTTGAAATCTGTTTTTTCGTTAACCAGCTGTCGCAACCCTACGAACGAGTACCCTCAAAAGTCGAAACTTGTGCGAGCTAAGGACTAACGAGGTCTTACCTTTCAACATAGGATTCCAATTCTGGCAAAACAGTTAGGTTTAGAGAACAAAAATCAATAAAATATTATTTCAAGGAAAACAGTTAATATGTAAATAGGTTAATTTACCTATTTCAACAGATTCATTGATGTATCTAAGAAATTTTGTCATTACATATTGTCATACAAATGATATTGTGCAACAGTTTGATTTACCAGTAACTAATATAGATAGAAAATGTGTTTTTAAAATTCATTGTTAAAGTTCTATAATAATTATAATGGATTAAATAGTATCCTCAAAATCAAAAATAATATTGCATTATTGCATGTTGAAAATGAATATCAGCACTTCAGAGGATGAGATACATTGGTATGATTTTCAAACAAAAGCTACTATATGTACAGTGCATTTCTTCAATACCCCCCTTTTATTTTTTGAACGGGTCATCTCAAAATATTTAAATTTGTAATGATGAAATTAATGCATGAATACTTTATTTAGGAGTAAAACTGAGAGATGGCGACTGGGCGCCATCTGGAAAAAAAAATTATGGAAAGAGGAGTCTTGTGACACATCATTTTGAAACTACTGACGAATACTTCACAACCCTAGAATATGAAGTCAATATCTTCACCTACTACAAAACATTTAATAATTTCCTGAATGTGTTTGTACAAATTAATGTCGATAATTCTAAAAATATTCCTTTTTATCTGCTATATGGCAATTCCAACAACCCGATAAGGTTTGTTAAGTTATTTTTCGTTTATGAAAACGTCAAAAAATTTCAGTACGACAATGACAATGTTCAGTTAGAATATTCTCATTTAGTTTTCGATTTTACTAGTACCACGTCAACAATCTCTGAAATGGTCAATTTTCGTCCATTGGAAGAAAAAGTTTAGGGGATTTTTATTTACGGTGCTTCGCGTAACTTTCACGAGACCGGCAGGATTTTCAAAGAACGTTTTCCGAATCGTCCTATCTGTCAAAATTTTCAGGAAATGTATCCAAATGCGCAACCAGTAATGTACATAAGAAAAAGCCCTCAGGTCATCCGTTCATTTTGGAAGAACACCAAGTGCAAATAATTGGCGAGATGGTAGTAAATCTTGAACAGTCTACTTATTCCGTCGCTAATGTTTGTGAGCTGTCTCCTTCTACTGTGTGGAGAATTTTGAAGAGGAATAGATATCATCCATACAAAATTAAAATGGTAACCAATTAACTGAAGGTGACCCTAATCGAAGAAAACAGTTCTTCGAAATCATGACGGAAACCATTGCAAGGCATCCTACCTAACTTCAATATATTTGTTTTAGTGACACATATTCAATATCCAGAAAAAAATCAACGTTTGGGTAGGTATATTGGGAAACCATATTGTAGGACCTCTATTTATTGATTAATCAAAATTTAACAGAAGCCCTGTATTTGAATGTGGTGGAAACCATTGTTGACCATATTATCACTGAAGTCGTCGAAGCGAATCGTAATGAAATCGATATGGATATTGTATTCCAACAAGATGGAGCACCAGCACATAACTCCAGACAAGTAAGAAACTATTTGGATACTACTTTTCCCGGTCGTTGAATTGGCAATCGACGTCCTATAGAATGGCCAGTACGTTCACCAGATTTAACATCTTTGGCAGAGAATAATGAATATTTGTAGAGATATTGACGTTACTGTGTTCGAAAATGTCGGCGTGAAATATCGGATAGTCTTTTCATATGTCAAGAAGTTCAAGGCAACCATTTCGAGCATCTTCTGAATTGACCTTAAACTTATTGCCTCATATTATGTAGTTGCATGTCAATGTTTTTAGGCAATTATTGAAGGTTCCGCCATTTTGTAGTTGTTGAAGATATTGCTATTATATTTTAGGGTTGTGAAGCATTTGTCAGAAGCTTCAAAAAGATATGTCACAAGACCCCCCTTTCCATTTATTTTTTTTCCCAGATAGCATCCAGTCGCCATCTTAAAAATTTCATCTGCCAATTTCACTTCAAAATGAAGGATTCATGTATTAATTTCATTATCCCAAATTAAAAGTTTTTGAGTTGACCCGTTCAAAAAATAAAAGGGGGGGAAATTAAAGAAATGCACTGTATTTAAACTCAGTGTTTATTCGTGTATATTTTCTCAGTGTTGAGATTTCAAAATTTCCATTTACTAGTTTTAAAAGTTATGTCTATGAAATTTTCACCCTGAAAATAGTTTTTTATATATCTCTCCACTTGAAATGAGGAACAAGCGACCTCCAAAACTCTTCTTGTTTATCAGATAACGTATATTTTACTTACTCGTGAAGTGAACAAATCTACTATTCTATATCGTATCTTAAGAAGTGGAAAAATTATTATTAATACTACATAATCCAGCTTGAAGTGAAAAGACTAGAAAGGAAATCCTTAGTGTGTGAGGAGTAAAGATCGAATTTCACTGAACCATTGAGGTAGCGAAAGGCCTAAGAGCAATGTAAACGGAAATACCAAATCGATGTTCGGGTCAGTTATGTTTGACTTATGAATTTGTGGGCTTGTACTGCGCTGTAGTTCTACATTGAGTCGAGAGACTTTGACCCTTCGACAGAGAAATCGCTTCTGAGGATTATGCTAATATGCTGGGATCTTGTCTAATCAGTGCACAGAAAAATTATTAAAAGTTACTTCATATAGAAAATTCAGAGTATCTTTGTGCTTTTGAATTCTACATCAGTTATAGAAAACGTTTATACAAGCACACAAATTCAAAGATTCCGTCCAATAATGGCAATTGCCACTTTGTTTCAGACGATTTGAGAAGTATTTACGTATTTCGTTCACGGTAATTAGAATTATAAGGTGATACTTCTACATCTTCCAAAAAAATGACATTTTCCGGAAGAATGAATTTTTTGCAAAAATGTATAAATCTTTCACAGACATTTCGTTCAGATTCAAAACTGGAAGGGAAATGTTTTCGAAACAACTCTTAAATGAACATGAAAACTGAAGTTTCGAAACAATTTCTTTCATAAGAACATTGAATTAGGAATGCACTCCAAGCATTCGTTATGGCACTGAAACAGATATTATTCATAGAAACGTTACACAACATCCTATCAAAAAAATATATAGAATTTAACTCACATAGAACACTGTCATCCTTAATGGTTCACTCATTATTTTTATTCGATGTAGAATGTTGAATATTCCTCTTTCAATTTGAAAGAGACCAATAGTGTATTTCTGATGATTGGCGAGAGTGCTTGTTCTGGATTTTCACTGTGTATCGAATTTTAATTTGCTGTCCAATCATCAAGAAAGTACAGCAAGCGCCAAACGTGATGGCGAGCGATCGCGCAAGTATAGACTCTCCCAACTAAATTACTATTGGATTACGATAAGCCCTTGCCGGCCAGTATCAAACTTTCAATTGATTTCAGTTAGGGTAGCAAATGGAACATGACTTCTTTCTAATTTATTTTCATATTTTATTTAGTATTATAGGTTGTAGAACAGTTCATTGCAATGTTATATAATGATACACTCATTCAAAAATAAACTTTTGTTAGATGATGACATTTTTTTAGGAACAACACAAATTATTTAGACAATGCCAAACGCCAACAGCATTGGAGGACAAATAATGATACACGCATTTGCATGTCTTGCAAGAACTGTAGTGGAGTTACATTGAAAATGAGTGTATGCGCATGGGCGCCATCACGTTTGGCGCTTGCTGTAGTAATTTTTTAACCCCTCAATTGAGCGCCTTCAAAATTTTCGTGAAGCTAAGTATGGAACATAAATTTTTCAGTGACCAGGTACTCGATGGAGTTTTTTTATAAATTCAGGTTATGCTTCTTTATCTGCATTCCTGGTGAAATTTATTTCTCACCCTAAGTGGGTACTGAAGCCGAGGACAACAAGCGCCAAACGTGATGGCGATCTCGCCCGCATGCGCACAAACTCATTTTCATTGTAACCCCATTACAGCTCTTGCAAGACATACAAATGCTCTGTACAGAGGCGTATCATTACTTGTCGTCCAATGCTGTTGGCGTTTGGCATTGCCGCCTAACAAAAAACTAGTCATCAAGATTCAGGCACTATGGTATATGATACAATTTTTCCAGAGATCTTCCAGAGTGCAGCAAATCCTATATCGGTGAAACTGAGAGGAAATTGAAAGTCCGCATCGCCAAACACAAGAGAAACACACATCGAGGAGAAACCAGCAAATCGAGAATAGCAGAGCATGTTTGGACTCATCAACGTAACATCAAGTGATTTCAACTTGAGATCATTAACAGGGAGGAACACTGCTTTGAGAGAAAGTTCAAAGGAGCTGCATATGTTGTTCAACGACGCATTCAGCCAAGTTAGCGTTGAGATACGCAACGTATGGTAACCTTTAATCAAGTGGAAAAACGGTCAACTTCCGTCGAACCGGTGAAGTGGAGAGAGGGAAGAGGGGGTGGGTAAAGACGTTCAAATGACTTATAGTCATCTCTCTGAGGAATAGTTTAGTCATCACCCGAAGACGATTGTGGATATTAACAATCATGATTTGAAATCTTCTTCAATTTCATTTTCGATTATTCAATTTTCAATTATTCAATTATCAATTGTTCGTTACTTTTATTTCATTGTAATTTCATTTCACGTTTCATTGCTTAATATAATTCATTTTATTTGTTCTTTCAGCGATTTCAAATCAAATTAGTGTCGGTCGGTTCGACGTGGGTCCTTTATTCACTCACTCAAATCGACCGCCGTGTTGGTCAGTAGTTTACTTTTCACTTGCTATTGTCCAACCCATGTTAGGAATCACACGTTCAAAGATAAGACCTCGTTAGTCCTTAGCTCGCACAACTTTCGACTTCTGAGGGTTGTCGTTTGTAGGGGTGCGACAGCTGGTTAACGGAAAAACATATTTCAAACAGACCAGAACGGAAGTCCGAAACATTGTCAACCACTTTCGAACAAATGAAAGTAGGTGTTTTAAAATGGCTTTTTCTTATAGTTTTGTTTGAAAGCAACTTCTTTGCACGATCTACACATCTTTGTTGAGAGTTTATTCTGAAATTAATTGCTTTCTTCCTTTTTTCGAAATATTCCAAGATGTTTTGTAGAAAGCCAAAACCTTTTTCCTATCAATATTTGTTATTTGAAAAAATTAACCCAATAAATCACGAAATATTTTCCTATGAAACCAGCTTTTTTACTTGAATAATTTCCAAATTTTTAAATAATTTGATATTCGCCTGTCAATTCTGAAATATCTAGAAATCCAACAAAAATTAAATTTGATATAATTTATAGATTTGTAGAATATCATCATCGAATTATTATTAAAAAAACTACAGAGTTCAGAGTATTGCTTTGAAAATACTTGAAAACAATCATAAAGGAAACATAATCTACAATTTTATGAAAATCCGTTCGTCTGTTATCAAAATTATCCACTGTAATAACTGCAATATCAAGACTTGAAGTAATTTTCGATGATGTATCGACGAATGATAATATGTTATTGTGCCTCTAAAAATCAATGAATATTTTACGAAGCTTATTAACACGCTCTCATTAGCTTCACATGTATGTTTGTATGTAACCGACTCTTTTGAACTCGATTTTGATTAACTTTAAACGCACAGATTAATTTCAAACTTTGTACATAAGAATCGGTGACAATACAGTAATTTCATAAGTTTATCTCATCATCCTGATTAGAATCGCCAGGAATAAATAATTTCCTCACACGTTCCCTGTGTGAGAGCAAGTGAGAAAACGATACTGTCTGCGCTTGCGTATATATTGTATATTAATAAAAATGACTTGAAATAGCAAGTCAAACTAAAAAGTGGAAAATAAATAATGGTTTGAAAAAACTAAAAATCACACTTTGATAGCAACACAAACTAAAAAATAAAAACTAATTCGAAACTAATTCAAGACTGTGTTCAAAATTGATATTGAGTCCTATGGCTTGATGTAACTAATGACTTTCAATAAGTCTGAAATAATTCAATTTACAAAAAAATATTTTGTTGTAAAAAAGTGAGAGGTGTTAAATTGGATATTTATGAATACTTGTGAGGAGCTGTTTGCCAGATTGTAGCCATAATAAAAATATAATTTATGGCATACTAAGCATTTTTACAACAAATTTTTTTTTTATAAATAGATTTATTCTGATTTCAGACTTATTAAAAATCATTAGTTAGTCAAGCCATACATAATCTTAAATTAGTTTCGAATTATTTTTTAGTTTGTTTTGCTATTAAAGCATGTTTTTTTAGTTTTTATAAACTATTATTTATTGGGAGAGAAAGTTTTTGGCTTTCTTCTACTCCATCTTGATACAAAAAAGAAGGATGAGGGAATCTTCTAAAGAAAGGAAGGAAGTAAATCTATACATGGATGTGTAGATCATACAAAGAAGTAACTTTCAGACACAAACTGATAGAAAGTCCTCCTGAAACAGCT
>WOGN01000924.1:0-12177 GCA_015342105.1 Leptinotarsa texana | reverse complement strand
CGGAAGTTTCCTTCGGAAGTTTTCCACATTTTTTGTTTTGAAAGATGGACATGTAGAAAGATGATCTGGGTGATGAGTTACCCAGGCACTTCCTAATGTCAGAAATCCATAAAAAAGACCATGGTTAATGTATGGTGGTCAGCTGTTGTTGTGACTCACTATAAATTTCTGCAATCAGGCCAAACCATCACAGAAGAGCTCTAAAAGTGGGTGATCGATCGAAGAAATTGACACATTTTGAGTTCTGTTCTTCTTTGCTTTTCCACAACCAAAACTAACCTTTTTAGGACAAAATCGTCACGTGTGATGATAAGACTAGAGGAGACGTTCAGGACAGTGGTTGGGTACCAATGAGATACTCATATTTAAAAAAAAACAATAAAGAAAATATAATGGGTACTCTATGGTGGTTAGCGGTTGTTGTGATTCATTGTACCTTTCTGCAACCGGACAAACCATCACAGAAGAGTCCTTTCATGAGAAAATTGACGAAATACACTGAACATTGCGTCAGCAGCAGCTAGTATTGGTCAACAAAAGAGCCACGACAAAGTTTCACAAATTACCGCCCGAAAAAAAAGTAATTGAGCGTCAATAATTTTCTTACCAGTAGAACCTTGGTCAATCAGGATCAGGCAAAAACGGCTTTCGTCGACTTCATCGATTGTCGAGCACGCAATTTTTATGCTCTCGGAATCAATCGACTTATGTTACGTGTGCAAAAGTTCACTGATTCAAATATTTAGATAACATTGAAAAATTATTCACTGTTATATTCCAGTTGAAACTGGGTTCATTGAAGCGGACAAAAATTTTGAAAACAACCTAATAATTCAAGGACTAGCCAAATTACTTCCAGAAGACTCTAACAAACTCCCAATGAAGGATTTCCACAAACCTAGTACAGGGAACAAAATTGTTGAGAAATAGGTGTCATAAAAAGTAGGGAGGAAAGCGCACTGGGTCCTTGAGACTGCGGTATTTTTCGGAAACTTGTAAGAAATGCCAAAGTAAGGTGGTTCACAAGGACGGGCCTAGACAAGGAACTTTAGCATACATGAGGGCACACACAATAGATCTGCAAAGGTCGCAGTGTAGTGGCTGTTTAGCACAGAAGCCCCATATTAATCTAATCTAATCTAAGGTGGTTCAGAAAAAGCCAAAGAAGTTATAAATGAACTAATATATAATCATTTTCGAAAGCTTGTTAACGTTAATAAAAATCGAAATGGAACCTCTAAATTGCTTATCAGCTTCCGCCTCTTTACCTATTGATTTGAACTTTTCTTTTCTATACTTTTGTTCAGGCAATGAAAATATTTACTGAAAGTTTTAGTTCACATATAAACACCTTAGTGTGTCACCAGCGAATTTATAAAAGTTACACATCAATTAGCGATATATTTAAATTTGAATTCATGCTTACACTTGGACTGAATAGCCATTCATGTAAAGTAGAGATACGCCCGAAGTTATGGATTTTCATCAAGTATCGGCCAATTCCATCATATATGAATAGCCATTACTCGTGAATACCCTTGTCGAAAGACCAAATTTGTAATAGATGCTTACTTTATTTTCCATTCGATTCACCCCGTACAGTGCCTGCTGATTTTGTATGTTTCACCAAATAATTTGTGGAATAGAATAAGCCCTCCACATAACGTCGTATGAATGGCGGATTTAGGGATATCAATCACTTTTAGTGTATTTGGGGTCAAGGGACCAAAAGGGCACTCTAATGGAAAGCTAATGTGCTACTAATTCCCACAATCCCGCTTATCCGAAACACGTAACACATTTCAATTGAATGTAGGCGTTTGATATATGCCGAACGTTGACTCACTTGATCGATTGAAGATCGTTAAATCACGATTCAACAACGCAAAGTATATATTCATTGCAATAATAATAATTCTGTTTATTCCACATTTCAAAATATAAAAAAGTACAAAATACAAGTACAAATAAATAATAAGATACTCGATAAGTAGGTGAATACTTGTTTCCAGATACAAAATTTGAAATGAATGGATATACATATATCATATAAACTTATACAAACAAATAGGTACACATTATATAATTTGTTTTTTTGAAGATTTGGTGTAGGTACGCAAGGTGGAACGATAACGGATAGTTTGTTTTTCATTCCTGAGACCAGGTTGATTTTTTGCTTGAAGACTAGAAGACTGGAAGTGGAGAAATCTCGGGACTAGCCGGATTCAGTGTACCACGAGTTTTGTGGAATTGGTGGTGTCCGTCAATTTTATTGAAGGAGGAGTTCATTGATTCCATCGTGCGAGGTACATTTTCCTCAATCTAGTGGGCTAGCGTCAAGTAGGTAACAAGGCAAATGTATGGCTTGGAAGGTTCTTTGTGTCACATTCCAGGGAGACACTCTCCCATAGCTACAGGGTACTAACTGCATTCACCAGCAATAAGATGGTGGATGGTTGTTCAGGAAGGTATGTGTAGCTCTGGAATGGAACTTGTGGTCGATATTGATGTTGTTGGATGTTAATGGTTCAAGATCCTCACCTCAATGACTACAGCAACTTCCCCTTATGAGGACATCTGTAAGTCAGCTATACCTGGCAATACATTATATTCAGCCAACCAGGGTTTTGGACTTAGGCTTTTACCAACCTATTGAAAGAAAATGTTCCCTCTTCTGATACAGATTCTGCTCTTGATGCTCAAGGAATTTATTTCTTACTTTTTCTTTTATTTCTGGCTATACCCATGAACCTCATAGGTTTGTTAACAGAATATAGAGTTGAAAAACTGAGAAGCTGTTTCCCGCGATCAGATGTTGCAAGGAAAACAGTTGGGGTCGTTTAGTTGATGTTGATCTTCTCTGTAGAATTAGGACCAAAGTCTTTGGTTGCTTCATAATCCATGAAGGGTCCCACGATTCGAAGTCTTCGGTTACTATATGATCTATGAAGGGTCCTACGAGTAACTGAGAAAGGAGGTGCATTACGGTAGATTAGATACCCGCATTTCCGTGATTAGGCTTTCTATGACGAGAGGGTACCTAGTATTTTGAAGTTTCCGTTAGTGATACTGAGTGAGCTCAGAGTTATACATCCTATCGTCGAAATGCCATTGAGGAAGAATTTTACCTCCACGGGTACCACCTAACCCGGCAGTCGCATTCTAATGTCCCCCGCTGCAGGGCAATTTATTCCTTTTAGCGTGGGTGTCTTCCTCTGAATTTCTTGAGACGAGTGTTTCCTCGTTAAAAAGAACTTTCATATCCCTATCCATTGCTGCTTTATTTTGTGAATCAGATTATTACACAAAGCTAATAGAGCTAACGATATTTTACCGAATTGCAAAAAATCGCATGCTCAGGACAAGAAAATTAGCACCTGCGACAGGTGTGAATCGTATGGGTAACCTATCCAGCGATCGTCTCATGTAATTTTGGGAAATTATAATGTGACAGCGATGAAAAATTCTTTCTTCCTATTTCGTGTTTTTCGGGCGAATGTACTCTCATTCTGATGGGATAGATAATTACCACCATTATCGTTACTGCAATAGCAATTCAAGGATCATTTACAAAAGGGGTAGGTAGTGTTTATGAAAATTCTCTTCCGAGTCTTTTTTTTTTCTTCCTGGAAATTCAACATGATTCATTCCAGAATCCTGTCATTGAAAATATCCTGTATACACAAAATGAATAAATGAATGCAAAAAATAAGTGATATCAAAGAAAATAATTTTGATGAGCATCAAAACTTTTTTCAAAATGTCCCTGTGATTTGTCAAAATTATTTCCTACTAGTAGTAGGAACTAACATCAATTCGAAATTTCCTCTTATAAGAGGGATACCCGCTTTTGTGAAATCGAAGGGACAAATGACTATATCAAAATTCCCTTTTACATTTCTTTTGTGCATTGAACGGTCGATTTGTCTAGATTAGAGCCATTAAATCCTAAATCAACTGCATATTTAGGGGTCTTGATCAGGCATCAGAATTTTATATTTTCGATGTCTTGTGTATTGGTCTATAATCCGCTAGAGTGGTTGCACGTGGCTAAACCACGGTGGAACTAATATCCTACCAATTCTTTCTGCAAGACTTTCAGGATGAGGGAAAATCATTCAGAGTGGGGTATATGAATATGAATGGAAGCTATTTTCACAGATTTATTTTATTCCATCGACTATTGATATTGCACAGGGTGTTTCTCAATTATGATACGAAACTCAGAGGCTGATCAGTTAGGTTTACAGTTGATTCGTTTCTGAGATACAGGTCGCAGAATTTGGAAAAAATGGTTTTTATGGTTTTTATTATGTATCATAAGTATTCTTGAACCAATTCAGTTGTACTTTGGTGCAGATATTTGAAGCATCAGGTTGTTTAAAAAGTTATGTCCGTTTTTTAAGTCTACTTTGAACTGTAATATCTCAGATAATACTTATTCAATTCAATCAAAATAATCTCCATTTGAATTAGTGTACTTTTGCTAACGTAACACAGACTGACTAATTCCGTCAGCATAGAAACTGATTATTCGGGATTTGATGCAGTCGTCGAAGGTCGTTTTTACCTGCTTTTAATTGGCGAAGATTCTATGGGTGAGAAATTTTCTGAAGTGCTTGAAAAGATGATAGTCGGGCAATAAAAGGTCTGGAGACTCTTTTGTTGACCAAGTCAGCTAGTGTTGATGTGCTTTTTGTACATTTCGTCGATTTCTTCAATATAGAATTCTGCTGTGAATCTCTCACCAGCCGCTGACCACCATAAATTTAATCATAATTTTTTTTAGTGAGTTTTATCTTTTGGAATGTGCCTGGGAGGCTTATCGGTGTCCAACCTCTGTGCTTAACGTCTTTTATTGTAGTACAGGATCAATTTTTCATTACACGTGACGATTCGATCAAAATAACGGTCCTTTTGGTTACGCAAAAGCAGAGAAGAACACACCTCGAAACGTGGCAGTTTCTGTCGATCGCCCGAATCGTGGGCCACCCAATTTTCGCGATTTTTGACCTTTCCAATATGTTTCAAACCGTTCAAAACGGCAGGGTCCTCAAACCCTCGTCCTGGATTATTGTAAGTCGACCACTTTGGGGCTCATATCCGAGGTTGAACTCTCCGAAACGAAATTTTGCAACCAACGCCGATTAGTGCGTTCATCAACATTATTATTATTATTAAATGACTGATTCACTTTTCGGACTGTTTCGGCAGAGCAATGATTTGATTGGAATTCTTAGACAAAAATTGCCCGAAAATCTTCTAATGATATTATAAATAACTCTAAAAACGGACGCCACTGCCCTGTTCTTGGTATTTTTCAAGCAACTGAAAGTACACCTTTTTGTCTCATTTGCAACAAAATAAAGTCAAGTTAGGGAGCCCGTACACGAGCCACATTTTGCGGACGGACCGAACACACAACTGCAGTCGGGTTCCAGCGAACTCAAGCCGCCCATAAGAAATACTGTACTACACGTACACGGGCGTTCACAAAAGTTAAAAAGAACGTCTGCAGTCAACTTGCTGCTGATCTCCGCCGAGATGTCATCGCGGCATCCGCCGTACACTAACAACAAACTTGCAGTCGTACCCAACCGCATGGACCGTGGTGTACTTTTTCTCATATTAGTCTCACAGCATTCAATTTTTGATGTCACTTGCCTCAACTGCAAGCGCGGTTTATATAACCGCACGTCGACCACAAAAATGTGGTTGGGTCAACCGCGAAGCGTAGTCAACGTCATCACAATGTTGTGGTTGCCTCAACTGCAAATATGTGGTCCGTGTACGGCCGGATTAAGTGTTTCTCATATTCATTGATCTGTTGCTGTTTCTGGTTTCACCGAAGATGGTGCTCAAAACATGACTAATTGCAATGGACCTCCAATATTTTCAATTTTCTGACTCACACATATGTATGTATGTCTTTCGTAGCCCGTGGGTTGGGCTACCTATCAGGGATGTCCTCAGCTGATGGATAGGGAAACGGCCAGGGGACTGGGGGCCCTGTCCGGGAAGCCAATTTGGCCGTACGTGAGCCAGCCTAGGCAAGCTAAGGTGTGAGGAATCGTGCCGACAGCTGAATGGTCGCAGGGTGATATGCGGTTACGAACGATCCCCTGAGGAACCGGGCAAAACCTCATTGTAATCAGCCTTCCTCTGGTAATGCGGGGCTCTGCCAGAGTGACCAACTCTTCCCCTGCTACTTGTGGGAACACACATGGATGAAACAATCACAACAAAAAGAAATCAATCAAAACAAAAACAAAAACCAATCCGGAGGCTGGACAGAAATGTTCACCTCAATCTATGACGGTGGTTAGGGATGAACAGAAATGTCCACCCCAATCTCGTGATGTAATACAAAGGCCAAGGCGTGAGCACATTTGCGGCGCCGAGGCCAACATGAGAAAGAGTGATAGAGGCAGCAACTATAAATATACCCTTCTCCTCCTCCACTCCATCTTCAACAACAAGGGCATTTCCTGCGGCGAGCGCCAAAAGCTCCACCTTAAATGAAGGCAAGGAACCGGCTGCCCCTGCAGGAAAGTGCCCTTACTTGAGCACCTCTACGGAGGGTACCCCAAGAAGGTTGAAGAAGCCGCGCAACGACAGTAATGTTGCTGAACCTCCCAAAACCTTCACGAAAACCGCTGTGAGACACCCCAAGGTTGCCAAAGGAAGTGTGTGTTCGGCGAGTCTTGACCTTCACCTGCCGATATAAAGGAAGTGTCTTCTAGTGACCTCCCTGGAAAGGACAGAATAGACGATAACCTAGAAGAACAACTCCTCGAGAGGATGTACTATGGGTCACATGTGACCTAATTGCTGACCTTACAGATACAGTTGTCTTTCGTACAGATGATATTGTTTTGATTGTGATTCTCATAAAATCAATTGTTGTCACATATATTACTGGTTGTATATTGTATATTGGGTTTTACATTCATTACTCATATTGTAAAGCAGATCGTGGTTAATAGCACAAACATCAGAAGATGCTAATGAGAAAGATTACGACAAGTTCATCGAATACAAATAGTTTTGCACATTCAGTGATGCACTATTGATCATATCGACTGAGATTTCTCACGATATAATAAAGGGAAATGCTGAAATAGCAATGGAAAAATAAAAACGATATAGTCAATGTACTCTGTATGGAAATATGTAGTTGTATGTAGTTGTATGATTTTGTGGAAACACTTATTTTTAACAGAATTGTAAAACAATTCAACTGAAAAAATTATGTTTTTCTGTTAACTACCTATCTGTTGCCCCCTTATGGATAACAATCCTCAGAAGTCGAGACTTTTGCGACCTAACGATTTTCTCACGTGAGACTCAGAGCACATATTGGAAGATATGCATTAAACATCGATGAACCGACAGTTGGGATCGAACCAACATTCACATCACTGTTGACTGAACGAGTAGAACGAGTCATCCACGCTAACATTATCTTTGTACTTCTTACTCCTTTGTAAGAAGTCTGTTAAAAAATAAGGTGAATTTTCATATTTCTCAAATATTACCCCTTCAGATGTATCAGCTTGTACCAACGAAGGAAACAATGAGCAGAACCTTGCCATTTCAATGAAATTGGCGTCCTTTTTTTGATTATGGCTCTCCTGGGCTCTATTATTGGGACGGTTGGACTTTGGTTTCGATATCGTAACCATATATCCATGAACCGTTACCAGTTAATAACAATAATAATAGCCTTTATTGCCCAACAGTTAAAAACCAGTTAAAATGCAATATGATGCATTTGAAAAAAAGAGCTTCATGAACACTTCAGTATTCTTTTTGAAAGTATTTCTTATGAAAATAATGATTATGTAAACTTCTTCACATCAAAAATACCCAGTTTATCTTGTTTGGAGGAGTAAAGTATATCTACCAAATGCTTACATCATCTTTATCCGTGTGAGAATAGGCTCTTGGGGAAATAATCCAGCAGGATAGAATACAGAAAGAAAGAGACAATCACGTCCCGAAGTCATTACCTTCGCTGTTACAGTCGGATCACGTAAATTGGAAGATATTTTCCAACCTTTGAACGTGACCTTCATTCCCGAACCGGTAAAAGAGATAACGACTTCATACTTTTTTATTTATTCGATACAATCTGATTTGAGTTTGTTATCGAATAGATTGGTAAATACGATTTGTTTCAGTTCTTTCAAATTATCTTCAATCTCGCAACGAAAATTTGTGTAACCGTACAACAAATGTTTGTTTGAAGGTGACTGACAATGTTTCATAATGAATTCCATTAGTTCAGACTTCCATTGATATGATATAAAATGATTTGAAATTCCTGAAATAACTAAAAAGAAGAATGAAAAATGTAAGAAGAATAATAAAAATGAATAGCTGAAAAACAATTATATCAAGCAAAAAGCTGAAAAAACAAAATTAAATAAAATAAAAATTAAAAAGTTAAGAGCCACGTTAATTCACGATGTTTCAATTGTTATTACCTACAATCGTCTTCGGATGATGACTGGATTGATTCCTCCATGAGTAGATTATTTATAAGTCATTTGGGTACTTTCACTTATCTCTGCTTCACTGGTTTAGTGGGAGATGACCGTTTGGCGGGAGATGGCCATTATTCTCTTGATTATGGGTTTTTATATAATGTGTACATCTACGCTAGCTTGGCTGAATACATTGTTGGTAACATGTATGCGGCTTCTTTGAATTTTCTCCCAAACCAATGTTCCTCTTTGGGCATGGGCCATTCGATATTATGTTGATGGATCCAAACATGCTCTGCTATTCCTGAGCTGGTGGTTTCCCCTCACTGGTTCTGTATCTTGTACTCTGCAATACGAAAATTCAATTGCCTCTTAGTTTCACCGATATAGGATTTCTCGCACTCACAGGGTATCCTGTAAATGCAATTCTTGCAATAGCAGTACTCGTTTGATAGCCTGGTTTTCATAAGGCTGCTATGTATATTGTTCCCGGATCTGAAGCAGGTTCTGATATTGTACTTGAATCCAATTCTTCGTATCTTTTCCAATAATCCTCTGATGTAAGGAAGTGCACTGCACTGGTTGTGACGGCTTCTCTTCCTTTGCAGTAGTCATTTCGTTGAAGATCAGTTTTGATGATGTCTAGTTCCTTCTCGTGACCTTCCTTCGTACTACAAAGTCCGAAAGCACGGTCTAATAGAGTTTTGATGATTCCTCTTTTTGTCAATTGATGGTGGTCTGATTCGTTGTTCAGATCCTGTCCCATGTGGGTGAGTTTTCAGTATACAGATATTTCCCACTTAGTGTCGGTCTTTTTCACCAATACGTCTAAGAATGGCAACTAGTTTTGGGCGTCCTTCTCCATTGTGAAAGTGATGGAAGGTCTTACGCTGTTGATATGTTTCAGGAAGGCGTCTAATTCACCGACAATGATTTTATATTATAGAAGTGTCATCAACGTATCTCAACCAGACACGAGGTGTCCCTCATCTTGTGAAGAATTTGTCCATTAGTTGGAAATAATAGTTTCGCACACAGCATCCTAGTAATTCCATAATTACTTCTGTAGGTAAATTCGTTCAGGTCCTCGTCTTCGGATAGCTTCTTCTGTATGATTTGGAGTGCTTCTTCGACCGGAACGTTGGTATAAAGGCTTTACACGTCTGAACTGATCAGTTGATCTTCATGTGTGACTTCAATTGCCTCTAGTATTTCTTCAAAATGTCTTGAATTCTTCACAAAAGACGATGTTTTTCCTTGTAGTGGTTGTATTATGGGGAGTAAAAATCTAGACAAGTTTTGTGTAGCCGAATGTCTGGAGCTGATGATAGATCTGAGCGAAACGTCCTTCTTATGGATTTTGGGTAGTCCATGCAAGGGAGGGGGCTTACTATAGTGAGTTAGCGGTGATCTCTCCTTGTCCGAAGAATAGATTTGGTGTTTTTTCAAAATCTGGTACAACTTCCTTTCAATATATGCAGTAGGATCCCGTACGACATTCGTGTATTTATCGTGTATTGATCACAGAGGACAGTATCCATCACAACAGTAGTGTTTCCTTTATCTTCAGGTAGGGTCTGGATGTTGTTGTCTCTACGTAAGCCGTTCAGAGCTCTACGTTCTTCATTGTTGATGTTAGATGTTGGAACTGGTTCTCGATCCAGCTATTCTGTGATTTTTCTCCTAAATTATTCTGCCTTGGTCTGGTCAGTGAGGCAACTGGTGGATTCCACTGCAGTGATTATCTCCAAAGTGGGTACAGATGTTGGCGCAATGGCGAAGTTCAGGCCTTTCCTCAACAAGGATTCCTCTATTCCCGTGAGCGGACGGGAACTCATGTTGATGACGTTGGCGATTTCATAGTTCTCCTGTTTCCTGATTGTATTTGGGCATTGGTTCCTCAATAACTTTCCCCACCTTCTGTTGTGGGTATTCTCCATGTCTTGGCGGATGTTTAAGCAGTTGCTTTCAATCTTGGCAAAGATTGGTCCATGATCTTCTTCCAGTGTCGCTCTTCTTATTTCTTCAAATCGTTTCGTGGCATCCTGCAATAAAGTTGACTTCTTCCAACGGTGATAATCAATTTGAGACCTCGGCTGGCACGATCCAATATGCGTTTGAGTCTCTCTCCTGGGATTGGCTCGCTCTGCACACAAAACTGAGGTGAGTTCCTTCTTCTCAATTTGTTTCAATGTTACTTGTATTTTACTTCACTATATTTCATTTCAGGATTCTGCTTAATATAGTTGTTTTCCAGCTATTCATTTTTATTCTTCTTCTTTAATTTTTCAATTCTTCTGTTTAGTTATTTCAGGGATTTCAAATCATTTTAAATAATATCAGACAATGGAAGTCCGAACTAATGAAATGTACAACAAATACTGCGTTGGTTTGATAAAAACAACTAAGAATTAATACCGATAATGAAAAGGTATAACGAAGAAATATCGTAAAAATATGCTATTGATGCTGAAGTACTGATACAGTTTTATGAAACAGTTTACGACAGCTCAATAAAAACCAAATGATACAACGCAACTGTGAAAGAATATTTTTGTCAGAGAATTTCATTTTGGAATGTAGGTATGGTGCACCGGTTCTAAGAGTTGGTTTATGGAGGTTAACATATGAAAACGGCATAGTCCTTCGTGCCATTTTTGGTTCTTTCAAAGTCACGCGTAAGGCCGAGATTCGAGTAGCGTTATCGCGGTTTGGAAGATAACGATTCGAGAACGCTTGGAATAATATGAAAACAATAATAAGTATACAAGGTGTGTGTGTTTCTGCAGAAAAAATATGGGTACCAGCGTTAAGGAAGAAAACATGGCGGCAATTAACCGAGCATTGAGTGGAGTATACAGGGGTCCGTCAAAATACATAATTTGAGAAAAAACAACATAGGCGTTTAACGAGGCTCTACCGTTTCAACGTGTGCTCCATCAAAGTATACAGAAGGCCTCAAAATACATCATTCGAGAACAAAACATGACAGTTTACCGATTCAACGTGCGATCCCACACGGGTTACGTGTTGTGGAGTTGTTCGAAAATGAAAGAATGGAGATAGCGAAGTATTTGGTAATGACATCAAAGAAATCAATTTCGAAGGTGACTTGTTGATTGATATGTAATGGAATTCACCAGTACTTGATAGAACATTCAACTAACACTCCAATGTGAGACTTTCACTTAAGAGTTTACAAAACCTCAACACGTGTTTCACTTTACAATAGCTTTCTCA
The DNA here is from genome assembly GCA_015342105.1 of Leptinotarsa texana. Lineage (NCBI taxonomy): Eukaryota > Metazoa > Arthropoda > Insecta > Coleoptera > Chrysomelidae > Leptinotarsa > Leptinotarsa texana. The sequence goes on along the minus strand of WOGN01000924.1, from coordinate 448 downwards.
TGCGTATTCATACTAAATTCAACCCAATTGGCGCGAGTCAGGTGAGTTTATTCCGTGACGTTCAATGCTCATTATACAGGGCATTCCATTTAAAACAAGCTACCCTGAATAACTTTTGGTACAATAATTTTCAGGAAAAATTAAAAAATACTTCAACAATAGTATACCGGGGGACACATTTTTCCATATTCACATTTGATGTTACTTAATTTTTTTAATCGATCACCCTGTATAGTTTCGCATTATCAAATATTCTATGATAAGCAGATTTAAACAAAGTACAAACATATGATCTGAAGCTTATGGTTCGGGAGCTACAAATCATTTGAGTTGAACACGAGCCACCCTGAATAACTTTTGGAAAAATAATTTTCAGAAAAAATAAAAGACATATCAACAATGGTATACAGGGGTACACATTTTGACATATTCGTCCTAGAGACAAATT
>WOGN01000923.1:0-21388 GCA_015342105.1 Leptinotarsa texana | reverse complement strand
TAAATAGTGGGGAGCATCTAAAGTGAGCCGTTTTGTGTGAGGGGGTTCTTAACAGTTTCCCATGACGGGTGTCTCTACCATGTATATCCGCATTTGTAACAAATTCAGTTATATTGTTACGGGCAAAAGTGACACACTTCAAGATACTATGCAGCATAATAATATATATAATATATACGGTTGATTTTTTCATGATTTCAATTCGTCTGCAAAACCCTTCCTCACACATTCTTTACTAGAATACTAACAAAGTTCAATATTCCCTTAATGGTATAATTGTTGTTAATCTTCAGAAAACAGTCTTATGAATTACTTATTGACAAGATTCAACCAATCAAATATAAAAATGTTCACTGTGAGCTTTCAAGACCATAGGAAATAACTCAGAAATATAAAACATTATCGGGAAAATTAAAGAAGATTACAATTGATTTAATAAATTAATTATTCAAAGGATCAGAAGAAATAAAAAATCTTTCAGTAAAATATAAAGTACAGTGGGTATAATGAATTTTAACCAACTTTACTTTTGATTTGAAACATTTCTGAAGGGTTTTATTTTCTAGTGAAACTGTTATAATCCTCATAAATATCTGAATGTTTATATTTATAATTTGTCAAATGGACAATATGTATCTTTGTTTCAAACAATGAATCATGGTCCTGTAAATTTTTGGGTTTGCATAATTTGTTTGTTCTATGAATGGTAATTTGTAAATATATTTCATTGTTTTATTTTATAATGATCTAAATATTCCAAGGTCGATTTTGCGGCAATGTCATAAACATATTCTGTAAATATTGTAAAAAAAAAGGAGTGAAAAAAGTATTATGACATGTAACACAGTGTTTCATAAAAGTTGTACTGCAAAAGAATTATTTGCTTGGGGAATTCTGAATAGAAGTTGCAACAATTATCAATGAGATGGATTTGTTCTGTATAAATAAAAATCTGTTTTTGTCAACTTCAATTTGAGAAAAATCATACTCGTAGATTTCCATTTGAGATGTTGAGACCCATCTTGAATATATTTGCTCAAAATTGAACAACACTTATTTTGTTATTCTTCGAATAAAGTCATGTCTGCACAAAAAAAGTTAGTAAACTTATACTTTGCTTTGGCATACAATCATGTCCTATAATATATCTGTTCAACATTAACTATGATGAGAGTTATAATATTTTGAAAGGAAAACACTTATTGAAGGCCAGAGGTTCATATATTCTGAAATATGAAATTTTGTAAAAGATCATATGGAAAAGTTAACAGTTTACCAACATTAATATGAAACAAGGGTTAAGCTAGAAATTCCAAAATCTAAAACATCAACACACAAAAAATGTACTCATTACAATTTCATTACCCTGTTTAATACATTTCCTGGCTGTATCCATGTGTTTAAATATAAGTTGAGACTATTTATTAAAAAATATTTTTTATTCATATTTTGGAAGTTTTCCATAATCCAAAAAATGGTTTGAAATATTTCATATGTTCCTTTTAGAGTAAAAAGGTTTTATTTATATAATGTACTGTAGATGCAATAATATAGATGTATTTTAATAAATTGATAGTGGCCTATATTACGTTGTAGAACATCATCATGAAAAATGAGAAATAAATCTTTGTTTTTATAGCACTTATATTTATAACTAAGGTTACTGCAGTTTTGTCCTACAAGAACATTTACTAATACAATAAACTTGTATTAGTTGTAGGACGAAACTAAAATTCAAATACATTTTTCCAGATGTATTTTAGGTAATAAATATTTCACATTGTTTTTTGATTTAAATGTTATTATGGTGAATAAATCTATTGTATACTAAAAGAAAAAAAAATGTTTTTTATAATTTATCTAGCAGCTACTATAAAGAAAGCGGTTGTAGATTCAACAACAAATATTAGTCTTTTCAATATCATATGATTATATTGTTAAAATCCAACTCGTATAGTGCATTCATGTTAAAATAACCCAAGTTGTACAAATTAAATGATAGACTAAAAAATCGTCAAACTTGTCAATTTTAATTTTCAAGGGGACACATTTCTAGATGAAAATCAACCCCTTGTCAGTCAACCTTCCGCAACAACCCTCATGATGAAAATTTCAAAGACTTTTGTTTCATTCATCCCATCCCCATCGATACCTAGATGATTATCCTGGAGAACAAGAGCAGTTCGTAGAACGAACACATTATTTCAATCTACTCATGAAGTATATATATCATATAAATCATTTTTCGTAAAACAAAATATAATAAATGAAATGATAACAAGAGTTCTAACATGGTAAAAATAAAAAAAATCTAATGATGAAACTAAGCCGACAGTCACTATTTTATCCGAATATCAACAACATTAACAGTACTTAGGTGATGAAATTTAGGACCATATTGTGTACTAAAACAAACACATTTCTTTTGTGAGTTCATATTTCTATTATTCTCATTTCAAATAGAGAAATTGTATGTTTAGGTGCAATAGGATTGGTATAGCTGTTACAAGAAAACTGTTATCTCTACGGTTTTTGATAGATTTATTACCTTCGTCACGAGAACTAAAAAAGATTATAAGGTATTTTTTATGAAGAAATAAATATGGAACTCTTACTAAGAGAATAATGAAGAAAATGGAACAAAACGATCAGATTTTTTAAATAAGTCAAATTTTGACAGAGTGAGTGAAAATGTTCTGCAACAATAATTTTTTTTTAATCTATTTATACTCAGTGCTTCTTCTTTAAAGTCACATGGAAGGGCACTTGATACATAAATGGCATATCCAAAAGGGTGAATAGAATCACTTACATTCAGTATATTAAACATCATGTGTTGTGGAACTGCGCACTTCACAACTACAAAATCGGACACATCATTTTCCTAGCTCACTCTAGCTTTCCTATCTTCAAGGTATGGTTTGAACAGATTCAGTTGGTTACCCTTAATCCCATAATACTCGTTTTACGATCATAATCTCATGATTCACTGTGTCGAAGGCACATGCAAGGTCATAAAACTTTCCTGAACAGTATTTTTGTTTTTCAAAATCATCCAATACTTTTTTACAAGCGGCACATAGGGCAGTAACTGTGGATTTTCCAGATCTATACCCATAATGAAAATTGGTAAGTGACTGTTATTTTCTAAGAAATCAACTAGTCTGAAAACTCCAGGAAAGCTATTGAGAGCAATACAAAAATCAATCAAATGTGTTAATTGCTCAATTATAAAGTCAGTGATCAGTTTATTAACTATACTGTTTAATTCGAAAACATCTTTGTAAGAAGAGTTTATCAAACTCAATCTCATCTTCAGTTGTAGGATATATAAAGAGAGATTTGATTGTAGTTGTTAATATTGTTTAGAAAATGTTTCATTAAATCAACTACATTCACAAAAAATTGAGAGAAATCATCTGCCGATGAATCAGATTTGACCTGACCCTTCCCTTTGTTTTCTCTATTGCTATTAATGATATTCCAGGCAACGTTTTGCTTATTATTAGATTGGTTGATGTAATCGGAATTAATTTACAGTTTGTTTGAAGGTGGTTGTTGACAAATTAATTTACAGTTTAGACTGCTTGATTTTTTGCTTGTATTCAAGTTTCAAATTTTTGGATGCATTAATATCCCCGTCATTCTTAGTTCTGTTTGATATAACTTCAATTTTTGATAAAGTTTTTCATCTTAGTTTATTCCTCATTAAATTTAAAATTCCATTTTATTGTTTGTTTTGTTTCTTATTTTGGAAGCATAATGTTTCTTGATATTGACAGAAAATCTGATAGAAAAAGTATGCCTCAGTAGTCAAACAGGTGAAGTTATATTATTTCAACTGAGAATTCTTCATCAATATTGGTGAAAATATCAAATCTTCTGATACTGTTTGGAGTAACCCTGTTGTCTTCAACCACCCTGTCTGTCAGATTATAGGTTGACATAAAATTTTTACAAACTTGACTTGGTTGTCACTTAGATTAAATGTAATCTAAGTTTTAATCCCGACACATGTGCATTTAGATAAGTATTTACTCCCTACCCTAAGCATGATCTGTATGTGCTGATTATATCTGTTTTTTTGCGATATTTCAAATCCAGCAAACTTAACAGTTTGTTCTGTGCAAAAATCAGGCAAGTCTACACTTTTCAATTTCAGATTCAAGTCATCCATTCCTCTGTGTCCTCAACAATGAAATGATGTGAGGCTAAAATTTCGAATTATAACACTTTTTACTTATGTTTCATCAACATACGTTTCAGTGATCAGGATAAGACTGATATCAGTTTCTGACAAGAAATGCTCTAACTCACCGAACTTATTACCAATGCTCTGAATGTTAATATAGAACATTTCACAAACTTCTTTCGAATTTACTTTCATAGTCATTCTATTTGAATTGGGCTTTGATGCTTCATTAGTTGTTTCTATAGGCCCATCATTGGGGTTTCTTATTATAGTCATGGGTATAAAAAACAGTTGCTTTCTTCTTCCCTACAAGTAATGTAATTGATTTCATGTAGCTCACATGCTAAAGGTTTAGGTAGGATTTTTAAATTCTCATAGGCGATTCCCATTTCTTACTGTGAAACAGCTTTTACTGAGTTCCAAATGGCTCTGCACAGAAACAATTTTCCTTTTTTCGATGAAGTGGAACAAATTCTGAGTCAATTTGATTTCCTGAGATAGTAATTGCATTGGTATATTACTTTATTGATTCCCCTAATATCATATCTGTAGGGTTCCGTCATAATTATAGAATGTGTGTGCATCAAGTCTAATATCAATTTCTTTATATGAATCTTGAGAAGTTTGGAATTGAGTAAAAACTTAGATTTTTTGTTTGTATTGTTTATCACTGCATTATCAAACATGTTACATACATAATTGAAAAACCTTTAAATTAGGATATCACTGGACTATTATTTCCATTTCAAATTTAGCAAAGAGCTGACAAAGAATTGAATTCCACGTAGAGAAATGATTCTCCCTGAAAACCAAAGTTGATGTGTTTCACACATTTTCTATAGTCTCAAAATCATCCTGACTTATTTAAAGTAGCTTATTTTAACCGGAATCAATTGTATAATTTCTCCATAAATTTATAAACAAAAATAGGACTCTGGCGAGTTACCAGGACAATTTTAATTTTATTGTTCAATTCAAATATTAATAGAGCAGTAATTGCGCCATCCACAAATAATATCAACAAATCATTTATATTCAACTTTGAAATCAAATTTATTCAATTGAAAAAAAGGAGTTGGCAAATATGAATTGAAATTATCTTTTAGGTAAATAATTTGCAAATATGTAAAAAAATGAATTCCAAATACCAATTTATTAAAATTTTTCAATTGATATGTTATGATTTATAGTATAAGAAGATTTAGTGATAAAAGCCTGTATTTTGGTAACTTTGAGACTTTGTCAAGAACATCTTCTAAAGACAGTAAACTATATTTTGATTGATTGACTGATACACAGTATTACTATACTAGACCTCGGAAAGTCATCACAAACAAATTTATAAGAAATAATTTTTTTTCTGACTATTGTAATAGCGTTTCTTGTAAACAATCCTACTATAAACTAATAAATCCAAAGTGCTTACCCCTTTATCAGACTTGCTACATTTAACACTTGTTATTTCTTGCTCATCAACTTCATTTGTTACTCTTTCTAAAGGATCATCTTTGAAAACAAATCCGTCATCATTCGTATTTGGAGATTTATTTATTGAGGTATCACCCTCCTCATTAGCTTTACTCGGTTCCTTGGCATCATCCTTATTATCATCAGTCCATTTATGCTTATATAAAGCTCTGCGTTTCTTACTTCCACTGTCGTCAACTAGTGTTCGGCTTTTGAAAATGCTTCCCTTTTTCTTAGAGATGACCAGTTTTACAGGAGGGGCTTGCTCAGGAGGCTTTTCTAATATTTTATCCATAATTTCATCTTTATGTTCTGATATTTGGTTTACAGTGTAACTCGGATCAGGAATTATCTGTTTCACTTCTAACTCGAGAGTTGTGCTATTGGAATCAGTGTCTGTGGACCACTCTTCATCTATTGTGGGGTTTCGAGGAAGTTCTGTTTCTCTTTCAGGTTCCACTTGCGGACTGGGCATGCTAGGCTCTTCTACTTCATTTTCCTCATCTGCCTGCTCTTCTATTCCCTCTTCCTCTTCAGGAACTGGATCTTCTGGAATGGTTTCAGATGGTGCTGGAATCGGCTCAATTTCCATGTCCACTTCCTTCTCTTCACTTTTCTCCTGTTTATTTTCAATCTTCATTTCCTCTTTCACCTCTTCTGAAGGTAATTCCCCACTAGATTGTTCCTCGGAAATGATATTTTCACTAATTTCTAAATTTGGTTCCACAATATTCTCATCTTTGGGAGAACTCGGCCTCAATAAGTTATCGTACATTGCCTTCCGCTCTAACTCATATTTCTCAGCAGGAATATATTGTGGCGATAAATTACTTTCTTCTCTCGGGCTAGTAAATAATGAAAATTCTGCGGGTGTATCTGCAGTAGCTGGTGAGCTACTTGGATCCTGTTGCATACTACGCCTAGCTGATCTCGTGATTCTACAATTTGACGGCCTAGAAGTATCCCTTAAAGCTCTGGGGGAGGTTGTGTTTGAGGTCGAAGGTGTGCTAGAAGGTGTAGGTGTACTTTCGGATTCATCAGAATCATTTAACAACTGTGATTTTCCTCTACATATTCTTAATACTATTGGTGGTTTTGGAGGTTCATTATTCTTACTCTTATTTACATTTGAACTTAGAACAGTCTTCTCTGAAGTGGTATTTTTGGACGAGAAAAACTTACGAGGTGAAGAGGCTCTTGTAGTCCTATCACTGGGCTCATAAGTTATCTTGGATTTTTTAGGAGGTATATAACTTGGGGGAGACCTGGAATATGATGGACTCAAATCAGGTGGGTCAGTGTTTCGGCTTTTGAAAAATTTTTTTGGTTTTGGAGCTGCTTCAGTCACAGGAGCTGACGAATCATTTTCAGAACGGGACAAACCTGAAATGGAATGTTCAGAACACATATAATTCACTGTAAAATCCACTAACCGTTCAAAGTACGAATGGACGTAAATGAGGTTATTCCCCATTTCCCTACAGTTGCTGCAGATCGAGCAGCTGAAGGCCTGTTGCTATTTTCCTTGAATAAACTATCAAATTGAAAACTAGGGTGAGATCCACCACCTCGGCGATATTTCCCATAACCTCGCGACATTTTCAAGTGTGCACTGAAATTTTAGGGTCTACTGTAGTTGAATTATAGTTGAGAAAAGCCATGTTAGACACTAGTTTTCGGATAAAGGTACTTCATGAACAGCACATGGCGCATTTCTTCATTGAGAAAATAATCATATTCTGTAATTGTTCCTGGTAAAAATTGATTCAAACATCGCCATTTTTTTAAAGACCACCAATTCAATGAAATTTTCTTTAGATTTTTTCCGCAAATGCATCAATTGCTGAAAATTAACAAGCAATATTTACTCATTTTTATTTTATATTCCTGAAATATAATTTGTTTTCTAGCACAATTCAATTTTTCATTTGTCAAAGACAGTTTCACACATAAACACGCCAGTAAAAGTAAATAACTCCTACGAGTTTGCTACGATCTACGAATGTCAAGAGCAGGTGTGTTCGTTTAATACAAATATGAGCTTTAATTGGCGCGTCTCACTCGCTCGACAAGCGTTCGATAATACGGATCTGTCATCTCAGTTATTTTACATCTGCACTGGTTTCAGTATTTCCAAGAGCGTCATGTAGTTTTTCAGTGATATTCAATGAAGAAATCGATTATTTCAACCAATAAAAACGTACTAATATGAGTTTATGTTTTAGCTAATAGAACTCATAAAAAAATCCATACTTCGTTGGTAACCAATCCTGATGTACAATTATTTCAAAAGTTGTACTTATTCATTATTGGTAATTACACTATTTGTAATTTCGTCAGAGTAACACTGATAGGCAAAGTATTGCACTAACAACACACAGGACAGTTATTTACTTGATATGTCATTTTTCACAGATTTCCACGATCATAAGATGAATAGTATCCTCAGAGTAATGATATAAATAGAGAAGCCTTTTTGTTCTTGTTTCTGAAGCCAAATTACTTTGTTTATATTTACGACAGTCCTCTAAATAACATAAATAGATAATACCGGTATTTCGTCGTTTTTGGAAGTTATTTTAGGGAATTTGAGTGCTTATTGACCGATATAATTAATTTGTAGTGGTTGTGGATTTTCACAATCCTCCATGTTGATATAACATGGGGGATCCATTTCACAGATAAACAACAAATGGAGCATGGGCGTAACCCAGAATTTTCGATCGAATTAATAGTTGATTGTCATTAAAATTTTCTTAACTTATTTTCCGCACGCCCCTGGATCCAGTTCAGAGGATTATGTAAACAATTCCCTCAGTTCCCTTGTCAACATTTTTCTCTGAGAGAGATGGATATCCTGTTGTGTTTATATACGGAGGGCATCTCTACTTATTTTGTATTACTCTTGAGATAATTTCAACTTCACTTGCACTAGTTATGTTTGAAAATTTGTTTCAAATATGCTTTTCCGCTAACCAGTTGTCGCTCTCCTACGAACGACAACCCTCAAAAGTTGAAACTTGTGCGAGCTAAGGACTAACAAGATCTTACCTTTTGACGTGAGATCACGTCAAATTTAGTTTTTTTAATTCCGTTCACACTCTTCACTTTATACAAACTATGTTCGAATGCAACTAAATTGAAACATGAATTGAGCTAGAATTCAATGTATGGTTGAGTATGTATTGTTTTTCATTAAACGCTAATAACAGCCACTATCTTGCTTTCTCAATAATATCAGCAAATATACCTAATTTCTCCAATATTGAAGTTCCAGGTATGAGGAAGGAAATCAAAGAAATAAACCATGTCAAGTATTTGGGCATAATTATTGATAATACTTTTAAAGTGGAACAATCATGTTAATTATCTGACAAAAAAGTGAGGAAGCTAATATATTAATTTCACCAGCTACGGAAGTTTCTATCGAAAAATATACTCAGATTAATTTACAAATCTCTAGTTGAATCACTTTTTCGTTATGATATTCTGGTGTGAGAAGCAATGTATAAGAGTTCCTTGCAAATACTGAACGTAATACAGAACTATATTCTGAAAATAATCTTGAAGGAAAAATGATCATATCACAATAATCTTATAAGTTAAGGAAGATCTTAGTATCATTATACTTCCATAGTTTATGTATGTATGCAATCAAAAACAAAATATTTCATAACTATGTTTCCACAGTTTATATTACTAGAACATCAGTAAATTGCCAGTAAATTGTTTCCTTACTCTCTGTACACAACTGTAATTTTATAGTAATTAGTACTAATTTGTAACACAAGTGTTAGATGCTACTTTTATACACAATCTTTATGTTCACTGAGGATACACTACAAAAACACACTTTTGTCTATTTACCACGATAGTTTTATATTTGTTGACTAGTTTAGGTCATTACACCATTTTCAAGTTAGATTTGTCAATCAAAGATTACTTTATGTTCTAAGCGGGTTGGCTGTCCTGTTCATCTTTCACGGCCTGAACCACTGTGCATACTATTTTCGGCAAGTGCATTGGCTTGGGAAGTGGGGGTTGAGTAAACCCAACGAGGAGTAAACCGGCCATCGGAAGCCTGCTTCCACGTAGCCCCGCTGGATACGAAAATGGCAGAATCACTCGTGGTTCTGTTATTCCCTAACTGAATGGCTACCCAACGATGACTTAATCCTAAGGTGTGTGTATCCGTGCCGAAGGGATGAATGACACTGAGCCTATTACCTATCAGCTGTCTCTACGGAACCTTCGAGAAACCGGGCGCCCTCTCGTCGTAGCATCGCCATGTCACGGTAATGCGGGGCTCTGCCGTGATTGACCTTCTTTTCCTAGCTACTCGTGGGACTTTTATGGACAGAGTAAATTTAAAAATTCTTTCTGACGTCTTCAGGAACTGGATCTTCTGACGTCTATAGAGGAGATGGATGTCGAGCTTACTACTTCAACTGACCTCTCTTTAATCTTAGATCAGGAGCGAGACTACAGTGGAAATGGAAGTCGAGTTTACGACTCCAACTGACCTCCCTGTAAATTTAGTTCAGGAGCGAATCTATAGAGGAGATGTATGTCGAGTTTACGACTCCAACTGGCCTCCCTGTAAAATTAATTCTGGAGCTAGTCTACAGAGGAGATGGATGTCGAGTTTACGACTCCAACTGACCTCCCTGTAAATTTATTCAGGAGCGAGTCTACAGGGGAGATTGGATGTCGATTATACGACTTCAAGTGACCTCTCTGTAAATTTAGTTCAGTAGCGAGTCTACAGAGGAAGTGGATGTCGAGTTTACTACTCCCAATGACCTCCCTGTAAATTTAGTTCGGGAGCGAGCCTGCAGAGGAGATGGATGTCGAGTCTCAGATGGGAGAACAAACCTACCATGAGCAAGTTAGCAAACGTTTGCGCTCAAGTGATGATTCACCAAAAACCAGAAGCAAAAAAGCCTTGCACGCCTGAATCTAAGGCATCGTCAGGTTTAACTGACGTGCAAAATCCCTCATATGGGAAGGTTGTCATGAGCAAGTTAGCAAACGTTTGCGCTCAAGTGATGATTCACCAAAACCAGAAGCAAAAAAGCCCTGCACGCCTGAATCTAAGGCATCGCCTTAGATTCAGGCGTGCAGGGCTTAAAGACCTAATTCGGCTTGCCCGCCGAATTAGGTCTTTAAGAGTTCGGCAGGGCCGTACTCTTGCCATCTGACCTGAAAGACCACTCACCATACAAACTAATCGGCTTCGTTAAGAAGCTGGGTTTATTTGGCCGAGTGTGAATGGGTGTGAGCCACAATAAACCCTTGCGGGTTGCGGTAGAGGGTTGAATAGATCCACTTACTTTGGACTTAACCTAACTAGCAATTACGGGTTTTATATCTGGCTCTTCATTAGTATTTTTTATTTTTATTTTCTGTATTTTTCTGTATCAATTAAATTAAACGATATTAAATTTTAACACTAAAAAATCAATAAAGCATTTACTATATACAATTTTATTGAAATAAATACATTATTAAATAAAAAACTAATAATCAGCCGCAGTGTTGGCCAAATAATCTCTTCTACCAATATTTGATGCCTGTTTATTCTGCAGCGCCTCCAACTTAGGACAATCCGTAATCCTGTGTCCCAGTCCACCACAATAACTACAACCATGTTCCCCTCCCAGCGCAAGATACTTTTCGCTTTCCGAACAAAGCTCTCCGAGAAATGTGGGCACTTTCTGCTTGGCTTCCATCAGCAGGTGCTTCAGATCCAGTAGAACAGATTCATCATTTGATTTGTTTATAAAGGTCGTTGCCAATCCTTTATTGCCAGACCTACCGGTACGACCTATTCGATGGACATAATTTTCCACATCGTCAGGCATATCATAATTAATTACATGCTGGATATCAGGAAAATCCAATCCTTTGGAGGCCACATCTGTTGCAACAAGGACATCCTTTTCTTGCCTTCGGAAAGCTTCTACGGATCGTGACCGCTCCTCCTGGTCCTTTCCTCCGTGGATAGCTACGGCTTCCACACCTACAATAATAAATTATGCTTAACTGTCCAAAAAAACTAGAACTGTTGACCATGGTGGGAAAATTATCTGTAGGCTATAAAACATAGACGACACATTCACAAAAATTCCATATGCAGCTTATTTGTCAAATACTCAAATACTTTGGTTCAATTTTATTCTGCAAACTTTGTGTAACCTGCGAAAACTAACATCAGAGCTGTTTCAAAGCTCTCTTGGTTGCAAAGTTACAAGTTATCATTTTTCTTAGCCTCCAATTCAATCACCAATAACTTCGCAAACATTGAAGGTCATTGTATAGAGAGTTGAAATACATTTCGAGTGAAGGGTACAAGAGCCACCTTTCTATTTGAAACACAGCTGTAAAACCAGTAACTATGTAACGAAACGCGTTAAAAATAAAATCAATTTTGGAAATTCTATAATTATTATCATGGATAACTATAAAAGGGTTTGGAGTTAATTTGGATGAGCAGTTGAGATTTGTAGAAAAAATAAATAACATAATCAAGATATTATCTAAAGTGCTTCGTAAGATTCGACATAATTGGGACATTTTGAAAACGAATCCTCCAGTTTAGTAGTGTTGCAGCTAGGCATTCAGTGGTATAATCATGATTTCTGGAATATCCTACAGGAATTGAACTTTAATTCATTGCAAACAAGATGTCTACATTCCGCGTTGTGCTTTCTCCATAAACTAATAAATGGACAAATATCTTGCCCAGATTTACTGGAGTATAAAAATTTCTATGTACCACAAAAAAAATCTCGGGCAGAATTATTTGTTCAAGTTCAAACTTTCATTCCACAAATTATGGTGAGAATTCTGTAAAGTGAATTTAAACAATGTATTACCAGATTGGTGTTATTTAATGATCTTATAATAAACAGACTATGTGATGGAATCAGCCGATACTTGATGAAAATCCATAAAGTATTCAAAAAACACTTTATTGTGAGATTTTCACTAAACAGCTTCTTCAGGTGTATCTTTACTATCCTGAAGAGGCTACTTTGTAGCGAAACAAGTGTTGTATTTTTGTACAACTGTTTAGTGTATTTATTGAATATTTGAACAGGCTATCCATAGTTGAAAATCTTTAAGTTTCAGGGTAGGTAAAGTTTAAATACTTAATTGCATTTTTTAAACTGGTGAACTTGTAAGTACATTTTTATTAACTGAATGTGAATACACTAAGTAAAGAAACTAGGACAACCACAATTTTGCTACTAATTTAAAGCTTCATAGCTTTTAATGAAAGAGTCTGATTATATTGATATTTTTTAAAGAAAAATTCGTTTATGTGACGCATACCTTGGAATGTCTCATTATATCAGTGGCATAGTCCCTTATACAATAAAATACAATATAACAAACAACAATATATAATTGCAAATGCGATTCACATCTTGTATTGTCTTCCCCCTTACTCGGCTTGAAAACTTAATCCTTGGCATGCCCCATATAAGAGTTTGTAATCGTTTTCTGAGGAATTTTGTTTCTTTCACCTTGAACAGCAAGATTTTGTGGAACAATCATATGAGACCTAATATGCTGGAAGATAACTTTTATTTTTTTAATGAGTGTTAATTCAAGCTACAGCTTCAAGAAATGGCCTATATTTTTTGGACTAATTCATAGAAACATCATTCAAAAACCGTGAAACGAAGTTTACCCAATTGGTTGATAAAAAATTCATACCATTTGAATGCTGGTAAAATTTACATGTTTTGTGAATAGAATATAATATATTCTAAGTTATGTTATAATGTCATCAAATTATTATATATAATGAAAAAAATAATGCAATTGGACTAATATGGTGTTAAAAGTTATGAAGTTAGAAAAAATACAAAAATTTCAGATGAACACAGTTGGACAATTCGGACAGCTCGAAAGCAGTAAAAAACCTACCTTTGAGGAGCAGGTATTCATGTATAGCATCGACATCCTGCTTTTTCTCAGCAAAAATCAGGACAGGTGGGGGAGTTTTTTGTAGACATTCCAGTAAGTACACTATTTTGGCTTCCTGCTTAACATACTCCACCTCCTGGATGACGTTCATGGACGCAGCTCCGGCTCTCCCAACGTTGATAGTTATTGGCTTCACCAATGCTGACCTAGCAAAATTTTGAATTTTTTTAGGCATAGTCGCAGAGAAAAGTAGAGTTTGTCTCTGGCCATTGAAGTATGAAAAAATAGTCCTAACGTCTTCCTCGAAACCCAAATCGATCATTCGGTCCGCCTCATCCATACACAAATATCTGCAGACAGTTAATTTCACAATCTTTTTCTCCAGCATATCCATCAACCTACCAGGAGTGGCTACCATGATGTGAATACCCTTTTGGATTATTTCAAGGGACTCCGTAACGGGTACCCCTCCAATTGCAAGACAGCTCCTAATCTCTGACATGCCATGTTTACGCAAGCTCGAGCAAAAGTGCTGTATGATATCGAAAGTCTGCTTGGCTAATTCTCTCGAAGGGCAAATTATGAGTCCATAAGGGCCTTCATTTCTTATGAAAGGCATTTTTATCTCTTGTTCTAGGCAGAACATTATTAGAGGCAAAACGAACACTAGCGTCTTCCCTGATCCAGTAAAGGCAATGCCTATCATGTCTCGTCCCGATAGCACGGTGGGAATTCCTTGAATCTGTATAGGCGTCGGGTTTTTTATGTGTTTTTCCTTCAAACCGGCGATCAACCCTTCGTGCAGTTTCATCCCCTTGAATGTTTTTATCGGAGGAGGGATGTCTTCCCCTTCTACGAGGATCCGTAACTCGCTTCTTAGCTTTTCATGTCTGCTCAGAGGCATTTGAAGAATATATCGCGGGGGATGCCAGCTGGTCTTGATGGGTTCACTATATTGAATGCCCTTCGCAAGTTCAGAAACCCCCATTAGAGCTTTTTTTTCAGCAACTATTTCCAGGATTTCCTCTTCCTTCTTGAGTTGCCTTTCTACAGCGCTTACCTTTTTTGCCTCAGCCAACTTTCTCAGTTCCGTGTGTTGGTCCAGAAGAGGGATATTGTTTTTTCGTCCCCACATTTCGTCTTCCTCGTCATCTTCGTTGGTTTCGTTTTCACTGGATGATTTCGGTTTTACTAGTTCGGCTTCTTTCAGCTGCCCGAGTCTGCCTAGTTTGAGCAATTGTTGCCTCTTTCTTTCTTTTACAGACACGTAGGGTACATAGTTTTCATCGTCTGAATCGCTGTTCTCTTCCTCTTTTCGGTATCGCTTTATAGGGGGTTCAACCTCCATTGTAAACAAAAACAAAATTCCGATTTGCTAATTATTTTGATGTTTTGTATATAAGGAGTCGCAGAAGTATTCTAACCAGTGTTGTTACTTAGGAAAAACAGTTCCTATAAAAACACTAATCATCATTTCCCATACTATGACAATACTCTAAATTCTAACCTAATCACCTAATCAAATATTTATGACAGAACCTTCGCGCATGTGCAGTTTCCATTTCTACCACAAAACAGCCACACATAGAACGGTAACGGCAATGTTGACGACAGAACAACTTTTCTCAGCGCCTCCAGTGTTTGGCAGCCGAACCTAAGAGATATAGCGCGAAATTCAAAGAAGGAACGCAGCACTTTTTTCGATATCCTTCATGTTCGAAAGTACTCATTACGATAAATAAAAATATGAAACTGACAGTACACAAGCAAAAACACAATTTGAAAAGGAAAACAGTCCCAAACATTATACATTATCACAAAAAAACTAACGGACGTCGTACCTAATTTAAGTTCATTCGTCTTCTGTAAACAGTAATTTGAATGATGCACGCGCAGAAGGCACGTGATTCATTAGAGAAAACCCCGATAGTGTCGCCGTCCCTGGTTTGGCAGCCGCGTAACATATAACCAAGTGTTGCCATTCAACTTACATTTCTATGTGTGGCTGTTTTGTGATTTCTACTATCCACTATTAGAATCAGTGTGGCCATCTCTAAATTACAATTCCTGCCTTATTTTGGTTAAAAATCTGCCAACCCTGCCAACGTCTGTAGTAAAAAATGCTTAAATGTTGCCAACTTAATCAAATTCATTAGAATTTCTCATTTTGCCGATAGCACCCCAAAAATGATCAATACTTAGAACAGAATTCGAATTACTACTACTTTATCAATCTTTAATTGTCGGTAGGTACTCAGCATCAATTTGCTGAATTTGTTTTTCAACAACAATATTAGGAAATTCATTTATAATATTTGCTATTGAATTGAAGTCTTTATACACGAAGTGTTGTGGAGACAAGAACTGTAAATATTTAAAGAGTGTATTTAATGGCAAGCGTGTTTTTAATTGTTCAACCAAAAAAGATTGCATACGCTCGAGAAACGTTTGCATTGTACTTTTTAGGGTACTTTCTCTTGCTAGGAGATAAATTCCATGCTAACTTCAACACCGAGTGGCAAAAAATTTACAACAGATCTAGGATCTATAAGAAGTGGATCTGTGTTTTCAATGTAACTATTTTTCATGTAGTAACTTAATATTGACATGAACATTTCAGAAACAGCCTTATAAACAATGTGTACAGATGCATAATCTGCTTGGAATATTATACTCAATTTGTTAACAAGTGGCAGAAGATAATCTAGTGCATAGAAATATAGTTTTAAAACATTGTCATTAAATGTTTCACATAAAAATTGCGAGGAAATGTTTTTGTCAAGCAAATATTGACTTTGAAAATACATTTTTAGCACATCCCATTGCTCAAGAATCCTATTCACACACGAATGTAATGATAACCAACGAATGTCACAGTGTTGTAATATTTTATGTTTTTCTGCATCAACAAACTCTTGAAATTCTGATAATTCACTTTGTTTTTCGCTACTGTGATAAAAATATCCGTAAACCTCTTTAACGACCTGATTCACGGCTCTTGGTAACGTGTCGTGACTAACCGATAATGTCGTAGAATGGCAGATACACTTTATAAATAAGCAATGTGGATTGATATATCTAATTTTTTCAATAATTCCACCACGCTCACTAAACATAACATTGGTACTATCAACACCAAAACCAAATGCATTTTTAATATTTAGATTTACATTATCTAATGACTTTGAAAGGGCATCAAACAAATTTTGTGCAGATTTCCCCTCCAAATCAAGCATGGTTAAAAATTGTGTTTTCACTGATGAAGATTTTTCAGAGTAGTACTTGATTACAATAACGAACATCTTAGTTGACGAAACATCTGTACTTTCCTCAATAATTATGGAATAAACTGGTTCTTGAGTACTAGTATTCTGACATGATCTCAAATCTGCATGCATTTCCCTCTCCAATTCAGATTTAAGGACATTGTATGTTATAGCAGCTGCTTTTGTTCTTTTACACGAAAAGGATTTTGTCACTTCTGGATTACTAAAACATTTGGAGATTATGTCACTTACATGATCCATTACCCGATACGGCAAATTGTGTTCTATCGAAAAAGCACACACGTTCAACTCTGCCTTTTTAATTTCTTCTTCCAAGGAAGATTTCTAAAAGAATTGTTGCACCTGAAATAACACTGTGACACAACATTCGAGCTCGCGAGCGAAAAAATAAATTTTATGTTACAACCTATATCGTTTATTTTGAGGTAGTATAGCAAACGCATTCCACTTTTTCAGGGGGACTCAGATCCACAGTTTCCACAAACCGTTTGTCGCTCTGATGATTTCCGTCAAGTTAACCAACTTATTGAGCTTTCGGGAGTAATTGGTGGCTTCTACGAGGCTCTGTTGGGCTCCAATCCCCCTCCCGGGTTGAGTGCCCTGAAGTAAAAACGAGGAGAACTTAATTCTCCACTCCATCCACCACTCCGAGCGGTCCTCAACTTACTGGTGGGCTCTTCAACAAGATTGACATCTAACCTCTTTTTGTCTAAAGTCAATCTTTAGATGTTTATACTTTCTGATCGGTTAGGCTTCAATCGTGGGCCTTATGCTATTTTATAATCGGTCTCTTTATACCAGTGGAGGAGTGGGGAGCGGTGTCGAACCAATAGTAGGTTGGTCCGGTTGTTGGGACTTTCTGCCAGAGGCCCTGCTTTCCCAGACCACAGCATATTACCTATGCCACAGCCTATGCTGTGACAAAGATTACGCCATGTACTTTTTGACAGGGAACGCGAGTTCCTTATTTGCTGTTCTATAGGCAGATTGGTACGATACCATCAAAATAATGTTCTCTTGGTAATAAGATTTTGCTGCGGTTATGGAATTTTTTCATCGATTTTTTATCGAATTTGAATTTTTGTTGGTTTACGTGAATTTTGTATTGCTTTATTTTGTTTTAATGTAACTTATGTTTAATGAATTGTTGTCATATTCGCAAATTGCAGATGACAGTCGCAAAAATCCGCGGAATCGCAGAAATGTATGTTTTGTTCGCAGAAAGTCAGTCAAAAAACAAGAAGTCATAGCACAGAACATTGGTCTGTGGCTGTGCATACAAATAATAATTGCTCAATAAAAAGGTTTCAATATTTTTTCAACGATTTAAAGAAAATGAATAATTTGAAAGACCTTGGAAATGTAGAGATAAACAATTACAAGTATAAGTCTTAATAGTCGATCCAACTTCCTAATTATAGGATAAGATAACAATTCTAAGAATTCTGAAATACGAGGTTATAATAGATATGAGGTTACCACGTTTTGCAGTAATTAGAAGAGCTTTGTCATACACAATAAAGTCAATAGAAAGTATGCAAGTCGAACATACTGAAAATTATCAGGTACACACTTGAATGTTTTTAAATTATCAGTTATTGCAATATTTTTGTAGAGTGCTATCAAAGCCCTGAATGGCTTGCAGACAAACGCTCAGTATATTAAAAATGCGGCCAATAAACCGAATATTGCTTCCAAAGTCCAAGAAGTTGCAAAATTTTTGAAAAGGTGAGTAATTTGAAAAAAATAACCAAATTGATTTTAATTATTGTCACACATATACAAGACAATCTGACTCATAATACAGCATTTCCACAATAAAATTTTCAAATATTGGTTGGAGAAAGTCAGGTTTAAAATTCCTAAAAAATGTTTAAGCAGTCCCAGGACTAATTCACTTTCCTGATACTTGGTAATAACAATATAAACTGTCTAGACATCCGAAGAAACTTCTTACAGTTGTCAATTAAATCAGTTCAATATTTCATTAAGTTTCATTTGTAGAACTAAAAAAATCACACATATATTCAAATATTACTCAGAGTTTTTTTCCTATATTAAGTTAAGACAATGGAGTTCAGCAAGAGAAAAAAAATCTGGTTAATGAAAAAATTAAGGTAGATTCTTGCAATAGTCTTAAGTTGTGAGTTATTAGTTGAAAGCAATTAGATCATTCATACATTAGTATAAAAATCATATAGTAGTAGTAGTTTATTTGTATATTTATACATCAATGTATATATGAATTCTCACAACATAAAAACTTAATGGCTTACAATTTGCCATTAAATTTACCTTTAGTAAAATTGTGAAGTATTTTCAGTGAAATGAAATATTCACTTTCTATTATTTTGTTAAATGCTTATGATTGGTGTAAAAATTCAGAGTGTGAATGTTTATGCTTTGCTGAAGACTTTAAATTATATGTAAGAAAAAATAAATATGCAAACTGTACAAAACTTCAGTCACAGTAAAACTTACTGCCACTAACGAATCAAATTTGAATATCAAGAATTGTGAAGTAATGAGACACATACTAAGGAGTTTCTTTAGAGCATTACGTTGCTTTGGTGTAGTATTCGATAGTAAATTGATCTTTGTAGACCACATTTCACTGAATTAAATTATCTGAGGTTCTCAGGTTAAGTTGCCTGAAGTCCTCTCAGGATTTATAGATAGGTATTGTAAAAATTTCAACAATTCGAAATAAATGAAGTTGCTCTATGTTTCTTATATTCATTGACAATTAGAGTGAGCAAGTATTGTGTGAAATCTCATATACTGAGTGTTGAAAGAGTTGAGAGAAAATTTCCCATATTTTCAATATGGTATCTATCTTGAGAGATTCTAATTATGGTGAATTGTTTCCATCTAAAATTGCTAAATAATATGGTGGATTGCTCTATCTTTATCAGTGAAGTTAAATGTTCCATGCTCTATATCACTAACCACTATCACTTTCAGATATTTATATAGAAGAAAAAATATCCTTGAATTACATAGTTGGATTAAAGAAAAAAATTGGTTAAAAGAAAAGAAAACAATTGAAAATTTTAAATTATGTTTGGGATACTATTTTCTTCAAATATACTACTGAGAGTTGTTAGAAAATTTTCATTTGCCTTTCTCACTTTTTTTGTAGGTCTGGTGTGTCATTGGAGCAGCTAGATAAACTGTCAGTCATCCATGTTACAGGAACCAATGGCAAAGGAACTACTTGTGCCTACTGTGAAAGTATTCTTCGCAATCATGGCTATAAAACAGGATTTTTTTCATCTCCACACCTTTTGGATGTTCGTGAAAGAATTAGAATTGATGGAAAACCAATTTCAAAATCTATGTTTGCCAAGTACTTTTGGAAAATCTATCCTTTACTGGATAAGCAAAAGGTAAGATGTTTCTTGCACCATAACGATAGAAAGGGGTAATGAGCTGATACATTTTTTTTTTGGTGTAATGATAAAGATACAAATGCATATTACCTTAGCAAAGTATGTTCGACTATTTTGAATTTTATTATTTATTTACTGTAAAATAAAATTAGAAACAGTTTGTCTTGAAAAAATAAAAAAAAAATTCAACTATGTGTTTTTCA
The DNA here is from genome assembly GCA_015342105.1 of Leptinotarsa texana. Taxonomy (NCBI): domain Eukaryota; kingdom Metazoa; phylum Arthropoda; class Insecta; order Coleoptera; family Chrysomelidae; genus Leptinotarsa; species Leptinotarsa texana. The sequence goes on along the minus strand of WOGN01000923.1, from coordinate 909 downwards.
TGTGAATATTCAAATTGAAGTATTTTATAATGTTCAGTCAAGAAATATTGAACTACTGTATTTGATTTACAAAAAAACTTGGAATAAATTTGTATAATTGCATGCTTACAAGCATAAGTAATGCATTTATTTATTTATGTTTGCCTATATACTGATCTTAAGATCTTCTAATCCCAATGGTTACTGTAACATTTTTCGGTGTAGTGTTGACGTACACAAATTTTTCTCTTCAAGCAATGCCCTGAGCCATAGTATTCGATAAAATTTGAAATATTTTTGAAAAAAAATATTGCCAGTGCCACATATACTTTTATTGACACTATTGAAAAAATAATTGGAATTACCCTGTATTAATTTTTTTGGGGAAAGGTTTCGGTTTTGTACTACTCCATCTTGACACAAAAAATGTGGGAATCTTCGAAAGAAAGGAAGGAAGTAATCAAGATAGGGAAGTAGAAAGAAAAAACCTTTTCCAAAAAAATATTAATCTCCCAAAAATATACCCTTTCAATTTAAATCCTGTATTAATTTATACACATTATCAAAGTTGTAGTTGTAGAAAACAAAATAAAATTGTTGTTTATATTATTTACTTTCTCATTTGTAAAAGATTTATATATTGTAATTTGAATAAATTCAGTTAATATCTATGTTTGCTGTCTACAGTGACATCTACATTTTTATTACCATTTATGTGACACTGTGATGATTTTAAGGAATTTTGATATGCCAGTTTTATTTTATTTATTTATAAAATTTATTACTTTAATATAGAGAAATTGTTGCTTATTTTAAGTGTGTCACCGATAAAATCCGCATCAAATGGGAAACTTTTTTATTTATCGTTTTATGTGAAATTTGATTTTGGCAGTAGATTTTGCTTAAGAAATGATGTCAAATGGCGTCTAC
>WOGN01000922.1:0-21391 GCA_015342105.1 Leptinotarsa texana | reverse complement strand
GGTAAGTCGTTTATGTATATGATGAATAATAGAGGACCTAGCACTGAGCCCTGAGGCACCCCATGTTTGACTTCTTTAATTTTTGATGTCTTATTATTTAGTGATACATATTGCTCTCTGTCTTTTAGGTATGAGATCTAATGCTCTTCCACGTATTCCATATTTGTGGAGTTTTTTCAACAAAATATCATGAGAAACACTATCAAATGCCTTTGACAGGTCACATAAGATTGTACGTGTATGTATCCCTACAACTTGATTTTTGACTATAGTATGCACTGTCGGTGACAGCTTGAAAGGTTGATCCGAGAGAACGAAAACCATACTGATGATCATCCAGGAGTTTTCCCTTTTCTAAAAAATTGGTTATTCTGTCCTTGATAATAGCTTCTATTATTTTTGAGATTATAGGAGTTATTGTTATAAATCAGTAGTTGTCACAATTATTAGCATCACCTTAATTTAGAATAGGGGTTGCTCTCCCCAGTTTTAAGTGTGATGGAAACTCTCCCTTTACCAGGCAAATATTTATCAGATATGCAAGAGGTTCTGCTAAAATTTTAGGAACGAGTTTTATTATTTTCGAACTGATATTGTAAGCATCCATACTACTACTATTTTTTAATGTTCTCAAAAGTGTTAAAATTTCATTCTCGTTTGTGGGTCTCAGGAATACTGAGGTTTTTACAATAATTTTCAAAAGTTCCTCACCTCTAAGATCGGTGAGAGGTATTGTTTTAATATTATTGTCAACCATTGCTGCACTATATTCACTGAATTCATCCGCAGTAAGGCACGTGCTTTCACTACTGAAAGTGGATTTCCCTCTGATCTCATTGACTATTTTTCAGGCAGTTTGAAACATTTTTACTATTTGTGAGGGAACTATCATACACCTCTCTTTTAGATTTGTTAATTTTTTTTCTGTAGTCTTTTTTGCTAAAATTGATTTTGGATTCCCCATCATTTAATAAATGTAATTTTTTTGTTTCACTTCATTTCTCAATTTTTTCAGTTCGTCTGTGAACCACTTTGGTTTATGAATTTTTCGATTTTCTTTTTTTAGAGGAAATGCTACTTCAATCATATACGTTATGTTATCACACAAAAATTTAGCTAAGATATTTGGATTGTCGGGTAAGTAAAATTGTTTCCAATCTATTTTGTTCATATGATGTTTGAACTCTGCTATGCCCATTTCACTTATTTTCCTGAATTTTTTTTAACTCTTTGTTGTCCCAAACAGAGTCTGTATTTATTTTAACACTGATAAATTGCCCGAAATAATTATCGATATTATATTATTGTTACCTCAGCGACCTCCGGTTCCGCCACTCTCTGGGTCTCCAGTATCGCCTCGAACTGAGATTCATCGGAGCTCCAGTACTCCATGAGAACGTTCTGCTTTCCGCTCGTGCACTTCCTTTGGCTTTTACGACTGGCTACTCCGATACACTCCTTCAGTTCTTGCTCGAGGTTGATGCAGTTGTCTTCTTCCTTGCCATTCTTCTTGCTCGAGCGTTTCTTAATCGTTTTGTTCAGGCTAAATTCATCGTCGCTAGATGCGGAATTGGTACGGGCTCTTTTTTTGCCTGGAAACGAACAATAAACATATAATTTAGGAGAAAATTATAGCTGGTAAATCAAGTAATGCTCTCACGTTGGGTTCCATTGGGTTAGTTGTGTCTTAGAATTGGAGATGAATAATATCAGAAAAGGCTAGAAGCGGTTACAATACAGATTTTCTCAAACAAATGTTGAAATGACTAAAAGAATATAAGATATTTTTCAAATATAGTCAGTGGGCATACTTGAAGACTGGCTACAAATCAAATCATCTAAAGGAACAATTCGTTCAGATCAGTCTCAACTTCCTACACTGAAGGTTAATGGATCCTGCACTGACACCTGTCTTATATAATCCAACGCCCTTCGTGGTATTAGCCAGGGGAATAGTTGTTTTCTGACACATGAACTGACACCTGTCGGATATAATCCGATGCCTTTCGTGGTATTAGCCAGGGGAGTACTTATTTTCTAACACCTGTCGGATAAAACCCAACGCCCTTCGTGGTATTAGCCGGGGGAGTAGTTATTTTCTTCTAGGTGTCAGTCCATTAACCTAAAGTGTAGGAAGTTGAGACTGGCCTGAACGAATTGTTACTTTAGATGATTTAAATGTCAAATATCATTCACATGATTTCTGATTCAACACCTTTACGGATGTTTGGAGTAAAAACTGTTTGTGTATGGAAATAACTTCTCTGCATAATATACACATCTTTGTAAAGAGTTTATTTTGTAATCAATGGATGTCTTCTTTTCTTTGAAAGTTTCCCACATTTTTTATAAAAAGATAAAGAAGTAGAAAGTCAAAAACTTTCAATTCAAAAATTTTTAAAATTTAACGTAAATAACGTCATTATTATTCTCAGATACATTTGTTTTTTCAATTGTTTAATCAATGTTGATTGGGGTATGCAGCATATGAATGAATCTACGCCATTGATTCCAATATTTCGACATGTTTTGTTGTCATCATCAGAAAAAAATGTGCATGGGATTATTTGCAAATGGTGGAAAAGTTATGCTCATTTCCCAGAGACTAATTTCAAATAGTTCGATAATGTTTCATGATAATTCTATTAAATACACAGATACAAAAAAATTTTTAGGTTTATACATTAATTAGAAATTATCATGGAATAAACATTGAAAAAATTAGAAATAAAATATCTCCTTTTGTTGGAATTTTTTAAAAAGAGTAGAAACTCAATACCTTATATAAACCAACTTATTAATTGGACCTAAATTCACTCTATGAACTCAAAGAGTGATCGATGACTTGTTTACTTTATGGTAATTCATGATCACTTAAATGAAATGAATAAAAACACTTTTGTCTAAATACCACAGGTGAATTTTATTTACATGACCGGTTTCGGGTTTGACCCCATTATCAAGTATAAAACTGTTTTGTACTTGATAATGGGGTCAAAACTGAAACCAGTCCTATAAATAAAATTTACCTGTCATATTTAGACAAAAGTGTTTTTATTCATTCCATTAATTTGAATTTTATTGGAATTGGACCCAAGACAAACCAAATTACTATGAAAAATTAAAATACAAACAAATTTTGGATGGGATCATTATATATTATTCAATTCCGAAGAAAATTCCATTACAAAATTTATATGTCAATTGAAAAAAAATTATTAGTGATATTTTGTAGTTTTCATTTTTTTATTATACTTGAATTCGTTTTCAACATATACTTTCTATAACCAATTTCATATTTGACTGCATTTCATTGCTATCTTTTTACAAGATGTGTAATGTGTTTATTGTCAAATATCTTACTTCTGTTATTTACAATACTTTGTAGTTATTTTTAGTCACTAACTATGAGAGAGTTTATTGTTTCTTGAGACACTGAACTGAATTGAATTATTGATAGGAATAATCAAAATAAAAGTTGTTATTGTTGAAATTTTGCGATCGCAAAACGAGAATATTTAAAATTGAAATTTATGGTTATAATTTTTAAGGAGACCAAGTTGACCTTGAAAATTCCTCTGCCTCATTTTCATTTGGAGGCAGTAGAGCAACAAAAGAAATCTAGAAATTTAAGTTTTCATTTGACTGGCCAAATGCACTTGAATGGAAGCAAAGGCCATGAATTAATACAGCACAAATTAATAAAGAGATACAGCAGAAATTGAAACAATAAAGTATCAGTCAATATACTTATTGTTTCAATATAAAATCTCTTTTTTACAAATCCCAATAGCTGAATACAAATAAAATTGTCACTATCATCTTAAGAATTTAAGTAAAATACAAGCTGATGCAAACTCTCAAAAATTAATGTGTTTGCCAAATATACAAGCTTCTAGTTCAGAATTTATAAGAGGGTCTGCATATCAATAAATGTTTGATGTTTTTCCTGAATAAGTCAATGTTTTGATTGATTTCTTCAACGTATCTAAGTAAATGATTGTACACACCATTATAAAAAATAATTTTCAATTTATTACGCTTGAGAAAGCTATCGTATAGCGAAGTACGTATCGCGGTTTATAGTGAAAATCATACAATAAACTGTATTAATGAGTTTCAATGTCCAATTAGCTCAGAGGATGGCAAAGTTAGATTTAATGAATTATTTCTATTGCTTAGACTTCTGCAATACTGAGGAGTGTTTTTATTTTTTTGACAATTAAATAGCTCAAGCGTTTCTAGTTTATCCAGCATAATTATAGGAAATTAGTTGTTTTGAGAAGAAAAGAGACACTGTTGGAAGGTTCCTCATTAGCAAGTGTCTCATATTTTCCAAATAAATGTTGAAAAGATTGGCTATTCAACTTTTTTTTTCACAATAATCCACATCGGTAGCTTGATGTTAACTAGAAGAGTCATTCTAACAAACATGAACATATATAAATATGTCTAAATATTTTGTCTCTTAAAACACACATATCCCTTTTTTTCCGTTTTAATGCCTGTGACATTGGACTTAGCCAATACCACTTTTTTTCACAAACTCTAATTAGGCATTTAAAAGATCTGTAAATCATCATGTTTTTACCGTTCAGTTCTTCACCTTTCATTTAGGTGTAATTTTTCTGTTTTATAATTAATTTTTACATTTTATTAGGATAATTGTGTCCAATTTGAAACAGGTAACTGACAAAATGTATTGTTTCACCTTTGATGAAAATTTTATGGAATGAAACCGCAAAAATATACCCACTTGTCCTGGTGTTGTCCTTAATTTCTTCCTGGTAAAAAAAAAATCGAATTCTATTCTTCATTTCATGTGAATGAAGTATTTGTTATTTCAATCGGAAGATCATGAACATATTCTAAAAACACTTTATTGTGTGATTTTCACTAGACATTTTTATAAAAACGCGATCATGAACATGTCAAAAACTTGCAGAAAAGAAGCTGGTAATGGTTGCTCGATACATTCAATACAATCAAAACATTGACAGTATGGTTCAATGTGAATGAAACTTTTATAAAATGTTTCAAAATCATTACCTTTCGCTTTAACTTTTTTCTTATTCTCCGCTTTCTTCAGGTCCTGTTTTTGTTTGGGAGTCGTTTTATTGACGCTACTACTAGCGCCCTCTTTATCGCTAGTCCTATTCTCGAGCAGCTGGTCAAAAAGCACGTTTATTTCCGTCTCAGATAATCTTGGCTTGCCCTCGTTCCTGATAACCTTCTTGCAATCCGCGACATAGCTCTCCACCAGTTCTTCATGGTTCATAATCGGTATATCCCGGATTTCCTCGTCGATGTCTTCGATCTTCGTTTTCGCAGCGGTATTCTTGAAGATCCTCCCCATGATCATGCACTTCTTCTTGGTGATGTTTTCCTGCGTCTTCGGCTTCTTCGCAGGAGGCAGGGAGGAAGTGCTGGAAGTCACAGATTCCGGCCCCAAGCTGAAGGTGTCCAGATACTCTCTGCTGTCAGTTTCGCTCTCGAGCTCATTGGATGGTTCGCCATTCTTCAGGGTTCTGAACGTTCGGTAGTCTGGTTTCGTGAACACATCAGTCCCATCTTGGGTTTCTTCAAAATCGTACACGTCATAGTTTTTGCTTTCGCTATCACCGTTCTTTCCGCTACCAGGAGACAGGACCTTCTTCTTGTTCACCTTGAACAAGAGATTACTACCCACTTGAGACTTCTTAACAGGCTTCGATTTTCTGGGGGCTTTTACTGGGAGAGTGGGGGATCCAGCCAGTTTGTCTGATTCAAGATTACTCTCTTTGGATAATTTCCTGGGCCTTGGGCTACTATTGAGGACCTCTTCCAAATTCAGTTCTTCAGTAGGGATGGAAACTTTAAGGCTCTCAAACACTTTTCTAGCACCTTTAGTGACAACCCTCTTGGGGTCATTAGAGGAACCTTCAGAACTCGTATCTGTTCTGGTCTTTTTTGGAAAATTGCCGACATCCTCGGTAGAAAAACCGGTTCTGTAAAAAATGTCAAATTATAAGTTACATTTTTGGTGTCCTGTGTAAGAAAAGAATTTTGTCACTTTTTATACTCAAAATATGTTATACACTTTACAGTGCGTAATATAAGTGTTACCCTTCCCCCCTATTTAACTCGTTACTGGACTCTTGTTTTTTATTCCCTAATATTCACATTTAATGGGTTGAATTTTTGCTGTAGCAGCAACCGAATCGGACGTCGCGTATGCGAGCCGAACAGTTGTTTTTTACCGCTCCACTAAAGCTATACATATTGGTAATACAGTTTCGGGAGAAGAGGAATTTTCTCCCAACACCAAACCGTTATTTTAACACCTCGTCACGTGTTTCGATCATCAAGTGATCATTTTCAAGAGGGAGATCAAAGTAATAGATATTTTGAGTTTGTCATTATCATAAGGAATTTTGGAAGTTTTTGTAACCAAATAAAAGAAGTTTCTCCCAGGATTCGGTGGATTTATTGTATTTGATACATGCATCGATGTTATTCGAGAGGACGGAAGCAGAAAGAAATCTGTCAGCTTTCGGTATCCTCTTAGGAACGATAGAATTACGTTTCAAAGTAGCCAGACTCTTGTGGAAGGGTATGCGAGCATCTTCGTTCTTTGAAACATCGATGGTTTCAGTAACACGAATACTGGTATTATTTCTTGAATTCAAACCAAAATAATTCTTAAAAGATTTGCAACAGAAATCACAAAAAGATGTTGACAGTGACATTGACATAATGTCATTGTTCATGCGTTTTGAATCTTATGTTTCTCAAATCTTAAATTGCTCTGTGTAAAATTACAAATAGAACAACTTCGCCTTGGTGAAGGCGAACTAAAATTATGCGAAATGTCACTTGTGAACTAGTAATAACTAAAATAATCAAATCAACCTAATAAAACGGAATGTTGGAAAATTACTAAGGTTATTAAAATGTTGAAGTATAACTTTTTCAACTCCGAGTTCCATTTTCAGAGTTTTCTTTGACAATTTGAGAAAGATAAAGGTATTTTTAAGTCCAAGAATAATATTAAGAAAATAAACTCTTCATTGGTATGATTTCATTGTATATAACATTTTAATTATTATGATGAGTATCCCAATTTTATAATCAGGTGTGAACACTATTTTAAAATGTATTCTTCAATATCCATGTTGGCTCCCATTCCATTCAGTCCACTTTGAAGAACATGGACTTCTTACCAAGTTCGATAAACTATAAGACACCATCATGTATAGTTGATACCAGAAGGTGAGTGAATTACTATGAAATTTTTAAATTATTAACAATCATCATTACTGTAATAATTCTTCACAAACAATTTAAGAAAAAGACCAAGGTGATCTTCAGATGATGTGGTGCTGCAGGTTTTTCCGGGTTTTCCTGCAGCTGAAAAAGCAAATGCGCAACTGGAATCAATGAAGTCGCCCCAGAGCGCCAATTAATTTTCATTGTTGTTTTCATTTCATTATTTTTATCATTGTTATAATAAATATAAATTATTTTTCACAAAAAAAATCTTCTGTCTATCCCACAGATGTCGTTCTCATAAGGGGAGATGTCTATCTAATTACCTTCCTAAAAGTTGTCATAAAAATTTATGAACCATCTTTGTTTGAATTTTTTTTCAATTTTAGATAAAATAAATAAAATAGAAAAAACTATTTACCTATCACTTGCTAGCAGTCCCTCGAATTTCAAGCTGCTCTGATTCTGAAGCTTCTCCTTGGAAATCTCCTCGAAGTGGAACTTTTTGTCTCGAGTCTTCCTCCCATCTTGACGAACATCCGGAATGCTGTCAGTCATATCCCAGTTGGAAGAAATCGTATTGGAATTGGAAGCATCGTCATCGTAACTATCTCCCAAAGGTGTCGGGATCCTAGAGTTGTCATCGGAGTCATCAATAATATCATATTGCGGCTTTTGAACCAAACTTTTCTTCTCCAGCCACTCGGGCTCGTCGACCTGCCTAAGACCCCCCGTACTCATAACTTTATTCTGCAATCGTTTATTGGAATAGCTGCTGGACACCTCCGAGCCGCTTTTCAGCAAACTGCAGCATTCCAAAAACAATTCTTCATCTCTATTGAGTGTCTTCCTCAATTTCTGATCTTCGTAGTTACGCAAGTTGGCGCTATCCTCGGAAATTTCCTCATACTGAACAGGCTTGATGAAGCTACCGTCATCAGCAAGCGGTTTAGGCAAGTCATTTCTGGTAGCTTCATCTTCCAGCTTGGAGCCCACTTCAGAGGGGCTTTGCCTTCCGGAGAGACTGTCAGATGAGATAGAGATATCATCAATGTAGTTATTGGTGGCTTGGTGTTCGATTATGCCCTCCAACAGGCTTATTTGCTTCTCTAGAATCATAGTTTTGGACTCGAAGGATTCCGATACAGTACGATCGCTCGGCAAGGCACTTTCAGAATCGAAACTCTTACGCTCGCCCAAGCTTTTATACCTTTTCACCTCAGCCTGGAGTTCGTTGCTATCTTGCAGAATGTCAGAAAACATGTGTTCTTCCTTCTCCAGCGATACCGGTTTATTAAGGACGTCGTTGATAATGTCAGCGAGTTTCAGACTATGGTTGTTAGAGAACGAAGACTGTACTGTTAAAGAATTACTTTCAGCTTCAACATCTTCAGCATCTTGTAGCGATTCCGCTGGTATCTCCTCTACGGTTTCAATCAGTCCTGTTACTTCATCAGTCTTAGATTTTTCTGCTTCTCTCGCCTCAAGTTCGGACAATTTTTGAATGTGGGTCAGCGTACGCTTGTGCTTGATCAAATTCTCTATCCTGATGAAGGACTTGTTGCAAATCTGGCAGTAGTTTTCTGACCTGTCACTCCTCAGAACTTTGACACCGCTGTCCCTGCTGGAGTCTTGTAAGTCAGGAGTAGGGAGCAGGAAAGACGAGTTTGATATTGAAGAAACGGTATCGTCAACTGGTGGTTTGGCACAGACCGAATTTCTCTTTGTAGACGGTTCGTCTACTGCCTTCTTGTTATCCTCCGGGCTTTCTGTGAATTCGTAAACTTTTTCGATATCTACCTTGCTTTTGACTTCCGTGCTTCCACCTAAAACAACGGATTTTTTCAAGGCGCCGTTAAAGACGCTATCAAAATTATCGTCCTTCAAGTCTCTAGACGTATTCTCTAGGTTATTCAGGAAAGAGTTCTGTTGTTTTGGTACGTAAATGCTGTCAGTCGATGCTTTCAACAAATCGAATAACTCCTCGCTGTTCAATTTTTTCACGGGCTCTTTTGCCTTTTTTGATACCTTACTATCGGATGGGACAATCTTCTTCGTTTTCTTTTTCCCGTCTATTTCGTCGAGAATGGGATCTACGAGATCGTTTTCGTTGTAGGAAGCGATTTTCTTAGAGCCCCTTCTGCTTCTCCTGCGTTCTTGGTTGTCTTCCGTAGCAGAGGGATCAGGATGAGAATTTACAATGTCAAGAGAAACATCTACAGATTCTTTGTCCTCCACTTTTTCATCGTTTTCAGCGCTCAGTTCTCGTTCGATGCTGTTCTCCAACTCCTCCAAACCGTGCAGCTCCGCAACAAGTTCTGCCAGAATGGGAGATTCGCCTTCTATTGCCCCGCGAGAAAAATTCAAGCCTTCGATCAACGGCGAAGGTTTCAGAGACTTCTTTTGTTTTTTACCTGAACTTTTTTTCGACACACTGTCGACCATCTCGTTTCCTGCACTTTGCACAGCTTTCGAATTTAAATGTCGTTCGCTTTCAGTCAAATCTGCCACGGCGTCGTCGTGGATATGTTCGAGGGCTTTCATTTTGGCACTGCGCATGGATATTCTTCTCCCAAAATTCTTAGATTCGGTTTCACTTTCTTTGATTTCCCCAAAGCTGGATTCCTGTTTCTCTTCCGGCACAAGTTCTTTAGAAAGTTTGGCTTTCTTTTTCGTGACGGTCTTCGTAAGCGGTTCTTCTAAAACACGCAACTCATCATCCTTATTTCTAGGAAACCTCCCAGGCAACTCTATTGGTTTCTCCAATTCGAAGTCTTCTGTCTCAGAAAAGGCATATATACGATCTATATCTACTTCTTTAATGGAAAGCTCCCCAGAAATGTGATGATCAATTGCCTTACATACAGGTTCAATCAAGGCAGGTGTTTTTACAGCTTCAATTTCATCCACGTCAACATGTTTCTCTGCAGCATATGAGTCGCATCCAGAAATTGATTCTAATATTTTACTGGTGAATAACTGCGCAAATTCAGGCGGATCTGAACTTTCCTTAATTAATTCATCAACCTGATCGTTGACCTCTGGGGTAGTTTTTGAGGAATCCTTCCGTAAAGATTTGCTTTTCGATTTTCTTTTTCCCTTCTTTGGGGAAACCAATTCAGTCTTTTTCTCTGGTATTTTTTGTGAAATTTCAGATGTTACTTGCTTCTCTGAAAATACAAGCTCCTCCGGAGACTCTTGATTTTCAAGTATGTTCAAATCTTCTTTGGAACCTTCAAAATTCTTGCTCTCTTTTTCGACTTTCTCTGGCACAGCCTCGGGAAGCACCTCTGGTACAGTTTGAGGAGGCCCCTCTAGTGGTATAGGCAAAGCCAAGCTCAGGCTATTCTCTATGATATTGGACGTTATCGGAATCTCATCTATTTCCATATCCATTTCCTCTACTGACACATCCAAATCGTCTACTTCTGGCTCCTTCTTTTCTGGACTGAGTCGCTTTTCTATTGGCCTTGAAAGAAATAAAGGATACGTAGTTTCATCTGCGAAGGTATTAGGGGGAGTGAAAGCTATCAGTGGAGCAGATCTCTTCTTCTTTATGACCAGCGCGAAATCTTCGAACAAGTCGTTTTGGCCTTTGAGACCAATTTTTTTGATACTCTTAGATTTCCTCCTGGTCTTTTGAGTATTAATGATTATCTTAATAGGAGGTTCTTTAATGTCTAGCTGTTTGGGAGTAACATCACTCACGTGGTCAGGTACCTCTTTATCGATCTGGGTAACTGTACTAGGCGATATCTGGATATCTTTGGCCAAATTCTCAAGTGTTGGAGGTTGGAGGAGAACTCCAACAGTGGCTCTAGATTTTGTTCTTTTTTTTCTAATTATTTTCCCGTTTTTAGATGACTTTTTCGTCTGTTTAGTAGAACTTGGTAAAACATTTGAGGTTTCTATTGTATTTCCTGGAATATTTCCATTGAAAACTGTTTCCCCCTGCATGCTAACAGTAACCCCTGAAGTTTCTTTCATTAAGCAATCCTCATTTCTGATAGGAACTACACAGTGAACATTATCTACTGAAATTTCAGTGTTGGAGATCTTGGAAATGACACAGGGGCTGCGTTTCTCTGAATATTCCATTTCAAATACAGATTCATTGTCAACTTTGTTTGTATTTGACTTTCTAGCTTTGTTTTTCTTTACGTTGACTGTTGGTTCTCCATCATTTCTAGTAGAAACTTTTTCAGTAGTCGTGATAGGGTTAGACGAGTCATTATTTTCCTCGATTTCTGAATAGTTCACAGCTGATTTTTTTCTGAGCGATCTGGAGCCATTTTCATGTGGTAACAACGAGATCTTATCTATGACAGATTCAGTCTCATGTGTTTCCAGATGGACATCTGGTATAGTTTTGTCATTATTTCCTTCGTTTTTCTCCTTGGCATTTGTAACTGACAAGTTCATTTGATAGACATTTTTAATTGGTTCTTCATTACACAAAGTCAGGGAATTAATTTTAGACGGATTCGTTGTTATTTTTACCGATCTAGATCTCTTATTAGGATCAGACACTGACTGATTTTGGGTTTCTTCTTTATTGATGTTATCAACAGGTATATTAAAACTGGGAAGTTTATTAAAGGAACTGTTTCTATTAGCTGATTTGTTATTTTTGTCAGAAGGATTTACTTCAGATTTATCTGTTTCACCTGGCACTGGTGTACTGAAAAAAGCTTCAGTGTCAATATTTGTCAAAGACATGGATTTAGAGTCCAATTCAACTAGTTTTTGTGATTCCTGGACTAGTGGATGCATTAGCACTTCAACATTGCCGACTAGTTTTTCTTCTGAAAACTTTTCAGGCTGCGAGATAGAACTTAAAGTAGTTTTCACAGATCGAGAACTCCTGGTAGGCCTCTTTGTTTCTGTATTTTCTAACCAAGCAGTTTCGTTACTACCTAATAGTTCAATCTCAGCAACCTCAGCTGTTATGGATTCCACCCCTTTGAATGATTTTGATCGTTTTTGAGAGATTTTCCTTGTTTTCTTGTTGACAATATCGGAATTGAATTGATTATGAACTGATTCATTTTTACTAATACAATTCACTTCAATATCACATGATTCTAAGCTACTAACTTCGTCTTGTTTTATTATAGATTCATTTGAACTGGGTTTACCGCTTTTTAGAAGCTTTGATCTTTTATTCAGTCTTTTTGTTTTCGAGGAGGTATTCTTGGGATTTACAGGTTGCGTAATTTCAATATCACTGTGACTTGAAATTTCTTTAAATGACTCACTGGACACAGTGCAGTTCTCTTTGAAAGATTGAGATCTCCTGAAGATTTTCGTTCTCGATTTATTCGTGGTTGATTCATCAATGCATTGCTTTACGTTTTCATTTGGTGAATGGATTAGGTCTTTTCCATTGAAGTCATTAGAAGAGACTTCATTAGTTTCCTGAGAATTTGTATTATTTTTAGATATTGATTTTGTCAAAGGTTGCTCAAGAGAAGTGATTAATTCTGTACTTGTTTCTTCTTTTCCACTTTGGATAGTTCCTTCTACCATTTTATTCAAAGGGGAATTAGCACTGTCGTTTACTTCATTTTTCAAAGATGCTACTTGTTCTGAATTTACTGTTATAAGATCTAAATTCTTATATGGTGTTTTCTCTACCACTGACTCTATTGAAGTATCTACATGACTATCGGTGAAACAGGTTTTGAATTTTTTTATGGGCGACTTTGTTCTTCTGTTTCCTTTAGTTTTCGAATTCGAAATATCGGTAATATCAGTTTCACCAACTGAAGCTATTAAAGGATTTGTTTCGCATCTTGGCTTTTCTTTTGAAAAATCAATATGAGTTTCTGTTTGTTCTGTCCATTCTGCATTTATTTCAATAGAGTTGTTTGGTTCAGCCAAAGAAATTTCAAAACTGTTTTCAAGAGACCTTGATACCTGAGACTTTCCTTCTGGTTTTAAACACAAGTTGGATTCAACCATTTCTGTTTCATTAACTTTCAAATCAACTTTCTCGTTATTGCCAAATGAATCATCTGACGGAGTTGCCAAATCATTTTTCAAAGATTTGGCCTTTCTTTTCGCATGCCGTATGGCTCTAGTATCACTACTTTCTTTAAAAGAATTCTGATTTTTATTTGTGGCATTATTTTTGTTGATTATATTACGGATCCTGAGAGACCTAGGACTTCTCTTAGGAGGTATTTTTATTTTAAATTCTACGTCAGATTCTGATAATTCTCGATCAGAGCTCTTGCACTCGCTTAAAGGTGATTCGTCACTTAAAGTTTTGAGTGATCTACAGCTTCTTTTTGTGGGCGTAAGCATATCTATTGCATCAAAAGTTTGCTCAACTGATTCTTTAATAGTGATTTCTGAATCTTTCTTCTCAGATCCGGGAAGAATATCGGTAGGTGTTTTCAATGAAACAGCAGATTCCATTTTTTTGGGTTCAAAAGTTTCAATAGGTCTGCCGGTGAGTCCAACATTGCTGGAATTTGAGGTGAGATTGGCTTTGTCTGGCGTTTTCTTTCCCGATATTCTGGGATCGATATCTTTAGTGTCAGAGACCTGAGATTCTTCCCTTTTTAGATTGATAGTGGAAAGTTCAAATATGTCGGATTTAAATGTAATTGGTGGCTTTGACGTTGGAATGAGCAGCTGTGTTTCACATCTAACTAAGTCAACCACTGGTTCCCCTATAAAACTGGGTTTTGCATCTCTGAAAGCAATAGTTTCATTTTTGATAGAAGTCTCGTTGGTAGAGACAGTTTTACACGAACGCGACCGATTTTTGATGGCTTTCTTCGCTTTTGGACTTGATCGATCCCCATTTAGTTGTTCAATAATCTCGTCGACATGTTTGACTTTGCTGTTCTCCTCTTTCTCATTATCTGATTCAACATTTCCATCTCTTTTTATACATTTAGTAAAAATGTTACTGTTTTCGTCATTTGGCAATATATTTGTAGTCACATCTGTGAAATCAGTAGCGGAATAATGCAATTTTTCAGATCCACTTATGTCTACTCCATCTGAAAGCTCAGATAGTGACCTATTCTTCAATGATCTGTTTTTCAATGACCTAGACCTCCTCTGAACCTTCTTTCTAGTATTAGTTACAGAGTTGTTTTCAGGAAGATCCGGAATTTTTTCACTTCCACTCACTTGTAGATGTTTACTTTGATAAATTATATCGCCAACTATATTAGGAAGAGACCGAGTGTCAGTTTCCTCAAGGTTCAACAAAGGTTCCATAGTTTCATTACTATGAATTTCACCTTTTACATCGGTCTGTGATTTTATTTCTGAAAATTCTAAATTGGTCGTTTCCGAAAGTAGAGATTCAGATTTGTTATTCAATTCCAAGTTGAGAGAAAGAATATTCGGGTTTGTTGTTTCCATTATATGTGAAATAGATAACAATAGTTTTGGAGTAACCTTCTTTATTCGCTTTCCAATCCTTCTCTTATTTTTTCTTATCTTCCGAGCTATGGGAGGTTCTGTAACATCACAGATATTCGCTGAATCTATTGATCTAGCTTCAACAGCCGTTTTCAACGGTAAAGGATCTTTGTCTTCTTCGATATGTTCGGGTTTATTCTGTTCCGTTTCAGATGAACTTTGTGACATATCCGTCACTAGTGGAATGTCTTTCGAGACTAGAATGGATAATGGCAGTGAATCAGTGATTTCATCTGAATCTGGTTCGTCAAGAGATATTTTATTCGGTTTACTTCCAACAGTCCTAGATGGCTTTGAACGTCTTTTCACTTTCTTCTGCTGGTGTTGATGAGTATTACCTTTTAAAAAATTGTTATTCTTCATAACTTCAGAGCGTGAATCTGCCAATTTTGTCTCTGCTGCTATATCATCTAATAACGTGAAATTTTCATTAGTTATCGTTTTGTCACCAGAATTTTTTGAACTCGACGGAAGAAGTTCATTGATTTGATCTATTTCATCTGTTGATTCAGAAACTCTTTCGTCAATATTCAAATTTTGAAGTGGCTCTATATCATCCAAGTTCTTTTCCTGAATGTTTCTACAAGGAGTGGAAGCTTCAGGCATGTCAGTGCTATCGCAGTGATCAAGTGATTTGAGTGAAACTATCGAAACAGATTTCAATTTATCCATTTTCGAGTTATATTTTTTACTCTTTGACTTTTTAGTTTTGCCACTAACTGGTTTCTTGATCTTGAGAATTGGAGGTTTGAAAATTGTAGTAGATGTATTTATATTGGGTTCCTCTTTGAAACCTTCATCAATATTTTCTTTGCACATGGTCTTTCCAATGTCAATGCCTGAAGTAATTGAATTTTCATGAGAGTAATTTTTTTCAGTGGTAGCTTCGCGAGTCGGTGAGATTTTTTTATTGATTTTCTCTGTTGTTGGTTCAAGACTATCCCCCGGAGGAATGTTCTGAATGTCAGTGCATAAAGTTCCTGCACTTCTACACACGTCATCTATTTCAATTAGTGGATCCTCAACTAATGAAATATTTTTGCTCATTGTATCTAAGCCCAGTTCTGGACTGCCTCTCAGAGATAATTGTGCAAATAAATTCATTTTCTCGCTATCTATAGAACCACTTTCTTCGCTCCTATCAGTTTCTATACCACTGTCTTTATTCTGATCACCAAGAGAATCATTCGCTGCCTTAAATGTTCCTTGTTCCTGTATTAACAAACCAGAAACGTTTTCAGGATCAGCTTTATTAGAAACACTTTCGTTTTCTTTAGCGTTTTTCTCATTAACCCTCAACAGTGATATCAATGGAATGTCATCGTCAGAGTCACTTGGATGGGACTGTACAACAGCCTTGTTTTCGAATATGTGAGGTTCATCTTCGTTACAAAGTTTCATATCTTTCGTCGACGGTACACTAGACGAGACAATACTGCTAATCTTAAAGGAAGAAACCGACAGTTCAGACTGGCAGTTCATTTCCTGTATATCAAGCAAGTCATCTAAATGTGTCTCTATTACAGCAGTGACTGTTTTTTTTTCTGAGGAAATCGATTTCCTTTGTTTTAATAAACCCTTTCTGACTTGACCTACTTTTCTTGGAGCCCTGTTGACTCGATTAACTTGAAGGTGTCTCAAATCAACCTCTGGCGACTGAATGAAAGCCTTGTTAAGGGTTGGCTCTAATGGGTTTACGGAAATGCTATACACGCTATCAACATTTTCCCCAACGAGAGGAGAATCATCTTCGTTGGTGTCGCAGGTTTTTGTAACATCAGTTTTGTCGACAGATACTTCCAACTGGATTGAGATACTGTTGCTGGCAACATGACTTCTTTTTTCTTCATTTTCATCACAGACATTTTTCTGTCGACTTTGACCGTCAGTATCGGCGGGACAGAGATTTCCTTTCAAGACAACGACTTCAACCTTGGGAGGGGTTTCTTCTGCATCAACGCTACTTATTTTGGCGACTTTTTTCTTTGGTTTTCGCAAAGATCCGATTTTCCTTTCAGGTTTACTTTTCGATTCATGTATAACATACCTAGCAGTTTCTGGAGTAGAAACGTCAAAAGTACCACCTGCGACTACGAAATCAATGGTATCGCTAATTGCTTCGCTTCTTCTAGCGATCTCCTCTTCCATTGTCGATATTTTCTCTTCTTTTGTCGTATCTGAACTCACTTTCATCTCACTGACAAGATTTATATCATTCACTGATCGGCTCTTTCTGATTTTATTTGTCAAGGCATTTGTATTTATATCCGGAGTGGTCGCATCTCTTTCAGCGCCATATACATTTCCTGCCACCACAAAATCTATAACGTCGTCAACGGTGGTTCTAGATCTTTCTCGAGGCTCTTCCACTTGATATCCGCTTACGACAGTCTGAATTATTTCGTCGACAGAGTTCCAGGATCTTAAAGTAGATTCTTTAGGAGGTTTACTTTTAACAACGTTTTCTGTTGCGCTAACATTGGAATTTTTATTCTCGACCACGTCTTCTATAATCCTATCGACGGAATTCCATTTTTTAATACTTTTTGGAGGTAGAAAAGAATTGTTTGGTAACAACAAGTTCTGCAGGGGATTACTGATTTGAATCTTGCCGAATAGGGGTGGATTTACAAACGAATTTTTCGGCTTGGTGGTGAGATCTAGCGCGGTTTCTTCAACAGTATCTTGTGTTTTGAAAGTGGGTATCCTCAAGATGCACTCAGTTTTAGGAGGGTGTGGATCTTCTACCACTTTGGGAGCGATTCGTGAAGGCAACAAGTTGAAAATGCCGACTTTGGCTATGGTTTCAGTGGTGGTTTTTTGCTGGAGTTTATTGGTTAACATAGCGATACAGTCGTTTAAACCTCTAGCAGGTTTTCTAATCTTCCCCTTCATATTTGGAGATATCATAGGCACGATTCTGGGCTTATCAGAAGTCTCTATGGTGATAGGTTGCGTTTTATCCGACTGCGTCGAGTCATTTTCCGTGATTTTCGTACAGTTTTCCACGATGTTTTGCTTGTTATCCGGCTTCTTATCGAAGTTCAGTTCTCCTTTGGCTTGAAGGTTCTTCTCGTTATTAGATTCTAATTTAAATATATTTTCTGGCATGATAGAGCTTTCATTTGTTTCGCTGAGGTTCATCACAATGTGGGCAGTTTCTGATATGTCAGCTGTGTTTTCTTTTGCTTCTAAGTTTGACGGGACTACAATTTTCACGGGCTGCGGCGGCAGGTTTGGTTTTTCCGGCTGACGTTCCTCTAAAAAAGTACTCTTGACGTTGGTTTCGCTCGTACCTTTCCTACGAGATATCTCCTGTCCGACTTCGGAGGCATTATCTATTTTGAGTCTCTTAACCCTATTGATGACATTTCGAAAGCTACGTTTCAGTTTGCGTTTCTTGTTGGTTTTGTCCAAGTCTTCTTTCGTAGGTTTATCGACGGCATAAGGTTCTTTCAAGGTTTCGCTCGCAAGGGTTTCAGAGGATTGCGACAACTTCGGAATTTTTTTCTTGCGCATACTTAGAGATCTGACCAGCTTTTCGAACGTGTCTTTACTTTTTTTAGGAATATTCCCTTCAACATTTTCTTCGAGTGCATCCTTAGACTTCCTGCTTCTGCTTTTTGTTTCTGTGCCATCATTTTCGGCACCAGGAGCTATACTTTCTCGTGGAGCTTTCTTGTTTTCCCGCTTTTTTACAGGGAAGAAGGATTTTATATTGATATTTCCCGACAGAAGCTTCTTCATCGTCATTTTCTTTGTGTTTTTCGCCGTGCTTCTTGGTGACGATCTTTTAGCAGTGCTTTGACCTAATTGAACTTTATCTTTCTTGGGCTTTTTATCCTGAGAGGCAAGGGAGGCCAATTCCGAACCATCATCGGCATTATTCTCAATGGTCTCCTCCGTTACCAAGGATTGCCGGGTACGTCTCCGCTCGTTTAATACTTTCATTTTCCGCTTCACCGTGAGTTTAGTATTTGTATCTAAAATCCTACTTGACAGCACCCTATTCAAAGTTCTGAGCGATCTTCTACTGGAACCGCTGCTTTTCTGAGGAATCGCCATCCTAGCGGTGTTGATGGTTTTCTCAGTATTTTCTTTCATGTTGCTGCTCTTATAAATCACCTTGCCGCATTTAACTTTTTTCTGTTTTATGTTCTGTTGCATTTGATTATTCTTCCTAGCTCTGCAAACGCCATCGTAGAGCGATATTAGTTTTCTGGTGGATCGTTTCGCAGGTAAATTTGCCAGCATCCGCTGAATTGTATCAGCTATAAAAAAACACTTCTGAGAAAACTGGAAAAAAGCTGATAAAAGGATACTTACCGTCACTAGGACGCTGCCTAGGACCTTCGAATGTCTTCTTGTACTTCTTTTTCTCCGTGGGATCAGTCTTCTGTTTGTGTCGAATTCTTTGAACCAAACCTTCAAGAAAGAATATCAAAATTTGAAGAAGACTTACATCAGTTACAGGTAACTATAGCAGAGGGAAATTCACTTTTCAACCTTTATATCTAGCTTCATCGTCTAACTTCCAAAGCAATATTGGTAGCTACCAATAAATGAGATAATTTAAATTCCTTCATATAATAATAATAATAGGTGTTGCAATAGAGAATATAGACAAGTTATGAAGTGAATTAGATTATAGTGTACAGAGAAAAATATAAAATTACGAAATTTCCCTCTTGGAGATGGTGGAAATGGAATGGTAGAACCAAAATCATATCTTGAAGAATGAATTTCGTACATCTCCTAATCGTCTGACAAATATAAACTACCGATTCCTGATAGTTTGTATTCATCAAAAAATATCACTCGAACCCATGCTATTTCAAGGAGTAAATTTTTAGCGAATATTTTCATCCCTCGACAGAGTAAAACAACCCTTGAAGCTTACATGGTACATGGGCTCTCAAATGATGAAAATCATGGATTATGATCATTTTTTTAAAATTGATGGAGAGTATTTGAGTTCAAACTTTATACTTAATGACAAGTCAACGTTAAGATAGTTTTTATCAAATTTCAATCAAGCTTTGTAAAAAAACATTTTTGAAAAACAAGACTCATTTTCCTAACACAATTTTTCACTTCAGCAAGTGCTCAAAATAGTGTCCTGCTTTTGCTTTCATTGCATTTTTTATCATTTATCTTCATCTGTTTGTTTCATTTTTTATTTCATTTTTGTTGTATATATTTGACCTTTCACTTAGTGAATATTATTGGAGTTTATTCCCAACATCAAACCGTTATTTTAACACCTCGACACGTGTTTTGATTACCAAGTGATCATAACACTTGTCGAGGTGTAAAAATAACGGTTTGGTGTTGGGAAAACACTCCACCAAAGGTTCCAAACAGTGCATCACAATTTCACTTATTGTAAACCCATCTATGAATAAATTTTCATTTCAGGTCACAATAATTTGTTTGATTCACAAATTAGCATTCTTACATTTTTAAAATTTTTATACCCATTACTTATCAGTTTCTGCTCATTTTTCTTTTATCATGTTTTACTGTTTCAAAAAACTCATCTGAATTATTTTGATATGATAATTTTTACTATTTTCAATAATTTCAACATTTAATTCCTTTTCATTTTCTTTTTCCATAGATTTAAAATCACTTAACACCTTTTTCTTTTTCCATAGATTCAAAATCACTTAACACCTTTTTAGAAAACAGAAGTCTGTACTGCAGGGTATAGGTTCCATGAACTACATTTACTCAGAAATTACATTTAATGTAGAGAAGAGGAAACTTCCTTCTCATAGCCAAATATAAATTTCAAAAATGTTTCATGAAGTAAATAATATTATCTGAAAACAACATACAAATAATTCAGAAAAACAAGATGCAGCAGTTGTACTGAATGCAAGGAATCATCCATACAAGAGTTCTCGCTATAGCAAACGTTAACTGTGTTGTTATTCTTTTTTCACATGTGGAAGAAAAGGATGCTAAATAAAGGTAGGTTTTTTCCGTGTATTTTTTGATGATGCATTTGTATTCTCTTGTCTCATCAACTATATATCATAACGTCTAGAGAGTAATATATAAGTAAGTATATATAAGTAAGTGAATAAACATTTACACAACCGGAAGGTGGACTATTCCATAAACAAATGTATATTCTTCAACTCCCAGGTCATTATTTCAAATCGCCATTACATTACATGGAGTTTTCAAATTTTGATAAATGAATGAGATTTAAAAATATATTTTCCGTAAAATCTCTAAATATTTCCATTTCATATGGTGTTTACTTAATGAGTAAGCAATACAGATATATATCAATGTAAGAGAGTAAATCATCAAAAATGGCAGAAAGTAGGCATGTAACAAATGAAAATATAAATGTTAGGTCAAAAATAAATTGAATATTTTTCATAGATATTTGAAGTCATTGCAAGAGACATTTTTAAAAACCGATTTTATTGAGATTTTATTAATCACAAGAGAATTGCAGCTATTTCTAGGGAATTAAGTATGATAAAATTACAGATATCAGTCGGGTATTATTCAGGAATTAGAAATATCATTTATTTATTTATTTATTTCATACACTATTCCACAGGATGAACCCAATTACAGAATAGGGAGTAACAGTGGCATTTACAAATATGTACTTACATAATATAATTTGTGAATCTATATAAAAAAAATTTAAAACAACTGTCAGTTAGCTAAG
>WOGN01000921.1:0-10337 GCA_015342105.1 Leptinotarsa texana | reverse complement strand
AAAAATCTGTAAATGAAAGGTTCTATGAAAGTCACAATCCTTGATGAAGTTCAAAGAGTTTTCAATTATGTCACACATGTTACATCCTAAATTGGAATTATAAAACATTACATTCAGTAGTGCTTTGATATTCGCATTTATTCTACTATTCTGACAATGAAATGTTTCCTCGTATCTTGAATTGAGGCGTGGTACATAAAAATGTATTTTTTGTAGGAGCGGAGCACAGGAGATGTTATTATTTATTAAATGATATAGAAATGTGACCGTCATGAGCAGTCTACGTGTATTCATTGATATAATATTAAATTGGTTCAAAATAATACAATAGTCAATTCCCCTTTGGGGGTTAGTAAATACCTGTAGTGCGAAAAGACAAGGATTTCAAGAACTTTCTTTGGACAGCTTCAATGTGCTGTGTGTGATAATTGTAAATGGGATACTAGATCATCACCCCATATTCTAGTTTGGACCTCACGTAAGCATAGAATAGCGTGATTATTACCTTTGTATCTCTAAATTCTCTGGTGTTCCTCATTATGAAGCCCAACATTCGACTAGCGGACGAAACAACTTGGTGTATATGTGAAACAAAAGTGAATTTCTGATCAAAATTAATGCCAAAGTCTTTCATTTTATTAACACGACTTATGTTATTGTTATCAATTTCGTAGATAAATTGTATTAGACTTTTCTTTCTGGAAAAAAAATACATGACATCTAGCAATGCTAAGATTGAAACGATTATTTGAACACCAATGATATATTAGATCTAATTCATACTGTAAGTCTTAACAGTCTGACACATTGAATATTTTAAGGTCATCAGTAGTTTAGTTTTGAATTTATTATTTTAGTTGAATCATTAATGAAAATCAAGAACAAAAGAGGTCCTAAATGAGCCTTGGGGCATTCTGGAACTGAAAGTATATGAAGTAGATTTGAAGTCTCCATACTCTACATACTATTTTCTATCGAGTAGATAGTGTGACATGAGTTTCACAAAATTTTTTAAAAAACCAAATTCTGATAGAAGGTTGAGAAGAATGAAAAACTCTATTTGATGAAAAGCTTTTTGCATGTCTGTATGAATGATGTCAACCTTCAGTTTCCTATCAAAGGACATGCAAGATTGGTTATGCCCGATTTATTTTCTAAAAACCCAACTGATCATCTGATATGATATTTCGTATTGGACTATAAATATTAGAGTATAATATTATTTCAAATTATTTGAGGGAATTTCTCAGTATTGAAATGACTCTATAGTTTTTTATTGATGTAATATCATCCTTTTTAAAAATTGGGCATACTCGAGAGTTTCTAAAAGGGGACTCACAAGTTTTCAAACAAAGATTTTATATATGAAGTAGGGGACTCAGTAAAGGGTAAATACAATATTTAACTACGAAACCCGGTATTTGATCACGACCGACAATTAGTTTGTTTTGCAATAAGCAGCAGACTCATTCAGATGATAATAAACCAACAAGGAATCCTGATCGTAATGGGAAATATGCTAGTCTTCTGGATCTATACCCTAGCAACCAATCCAGAAATTTACACAGCCACCGTGAGGTCTCCATCAGGATATTTTGACCACAAACCCATTTTAGTGTTGGGTGAATTACCAATACATGTTGAGTAACAATCTAAGCTACGCAAAATTTGGCATTGGCGATCTACTGAGTGTGAGGTTCTTCAAGACCATTTCCGAAATTTTCCCTGGCTAGATGTTCATTTCAGCTCTGATGATGCATGAGCTTGTCCTTTTGAAGTCATCAAAATCATTCTATCATTCATGGATGAATATATACTTTTATAGAAGGAACAAACTTTCGATGGCCAACCTTGGTTCAGCAAGCTGTCGCCTCCAAAAAATTCGCCTGCTGGCAGTGGCGCAAAAATCCCAGTGCCGAAAATCAATAGGAGCTAAAAAATTGAAACTGATTTTTGCTGGTGGTACAACAACGATGTAAGAGTTGATTCCTCCGTTTGAGGAAAAATGGGTTTGAAGTTACCGTGTCTATCAGAAACCACAACTAGTGTATTAATGATAGAAGTACGTCATTCTGAAAGTCATAGCCAGTGTTAGGAAAGTTGACTATGTCAGTTGTAACACTGACCCTGATTTCGTTAAGGGCTGAAGAATTGAAACTCTTTGTTGATAGTTGTACGCTAATAATGTTAGAGTTGATTCCTCCGTTTGAGGAAAAATGGGTTTGAAGTTACCATGTCTAGCAGAAACTACAGCTATCATACTATGTGCTAGTGAATTTATGATAGAAGGACATCATTCTGCAAGTCATAGCCAGTGCCAGTTGTAACACTGACCCTGATTTCGTTAAGGGCTAAAAATCGGAACTGTTTGTTGATAGTGGTACACCAATAATATTAGAGTTGATTCCTTCGTTTGAGGAAAAATGGGTCTGAAGTTACCGTGTGTATCAGAAACTACAGCTAGTGTATTTATGATAGAAGGACGTCATTCAACGAGTCATAGCCAGTGTCTAGAAAGTTGACTATGTTAGTTGTAACACTGACCTTGATTTCGTTGAGGACTAAAAATCGAAACTGTTTGTTGATTATGGTACACCAATAATGTTAGAGTTGATTCCTCCGTTTGAGGAAAAATGGGTCTGAAGTTACCCTGTCTATCAGAAACTACAGCTAGTGTATTTATGATAGAAGGACGTTATTCTTCAAGTCATAGCCAGTGTTTAGAAAGTTGACTGTGTTAGGTGTAACACTGACCCTGATTTCGTTAAGGGCTAAAATATTAAAACTCTTTGCTGATGGTGGTACACCAATTATGTTAGAGTTGATTCCTCCGTTTGAGGAAAAATGGGTCTGAAGTTAACGTGTCTATCAGAAACTACAGCTAGTGTATTCATGATAGAAGGACGTCATTCTGCAAGTCATAGCCAGTGTTTAGAAAGTTGACTATGTTAGTTGTAACACTGACCCTGATTTCATTAAGGGATAAAAAATTGAAACTTTTTGTTGATGGTGGTACACCAATAATGTTAGAGTTGATTCCTCCGTTTGAATAAAAATGGGTTTGAAGTTACCATGCCTGACAGAAACTACAGCTATCATACCATTTGCTAGTGGATTTATGATAGAAGGACATCATTCTGCAAGTCATAGCCAGTGTCAGGGTCAGTGTTAATTGTAACACTGTTTGTAATCGAAATTATCGGTGGTACACCAATAATATCTGAGTTACGTCCTCTGCTTGAAATTACTCTGCAGTTTGAAATTACTGTGTTCATCGAAAACTACATCTTTCAAAAATATGGATTTTCCATTGAACTCTACACCAGAATACCCCCTACTCATTTTCCTCGCAAGTAGCTTCACGTATTTATCTTGTTTCCATCCTGAAAACCTCGAGTATCGACTCAAAAGTAATTTCAGAGTGACTGAGGCTTTGCAATTTCACATGAAAACACTTCGTGGAATCTAGCATCTTCCATTTTCACTTTCCATAACTCATTTTGGCTTTCGCGGTATTTATTATAAACTGAGAATATTTCGCCAAACCCGAAAAACAAATTAGGTTGATCAAATTCCACAATAAGTCACTTAGAAATTTTCCAAGTCAACCAGCATATAAAAAAAATTTGTTCAACTGAAACAACTGGTGCTATATTGAACAAGAAGTTTCTATAAATGAAACTGTTTTGTTTCCCAACATCTGACGATACAAATTGAATTCCGCGTATGAAAAGAACTCAAGAAACTAAAGGAAACTCTTTTCTTATAGCTGAACATTTATCAGAAACTTTCCTTTCGAATGTAATTCAGTCCGATTTCAAACTTTCTGTTACAGTTTCTGTTGTAAAGACTTCTACATTTTCTAAATGAACTCTGATATCTCTAAGTCTGAATTTTCTAGTGACATTAAGTTTTATATGGTGTCCCATTGAACGTTTTAACTCTGAACGGAAATGAGAAATGGATAGTATCGCTAAGTTCGTAAACGAAACATTTCGTGTTTGTTTTGGAGAAAACTCCATTCCGAATGTTCAGCAATAACCTCAACTATCATACCTCTTTTCTTCTCCTTTTGCGCCTCTTGACTTTCACCTTTAAAGTTCAAATAGGGGAAGAACGAATCATGATACGTCATTGGAAAGATAATTTCAGAATGATTACATCCATTTGACTGTTCACTGCATAACTTTTTGTTTTGGCGATCTCTCAAGATGAAACCTACTATTCCATATGACAAATTGTGATACTTCAAACTTCATTTGGAGGATGATGTGAATAAGTCATGAAAATTTTCATCAATTCGGACTTCCATTGTCTGATATTATATAAAATGATTTGAAATTACTGAAAGAACTGTTAAAACAGAATAGCTGAAAAAAGAAATTATGTTAAGCAAAAAACCTGAAATGAAATGAGATTTGAATAAAGTACCAGTAAAAATAGAATAATTGAACTAAAATTGAATATAAAAAGTTGAGAGATTCCAAAACAAGTTACTTCACGACGTTCCCATTGTTAGTATCCACAATCGTCTTCGGGTGATGACTGGACTAATTACTCTGAGACATTTTCTCTTCACCGTTTTTGTAAGAGATGACTTGGCAGTTGGCTATTTTCCGCCTAAATATGTGTTTCCATATGTTGCTTATCTCTACGCTAGCTTGGCTGAATACATTGTTGGACAACATGTATGCTGCTCCTTTCAATTTCCTCCTAAACCAGTGTTTCTCCCTGTATATGATCTCAACTTAGGACAACTCGATGTTAAGATGATGGATCCAAATATTCTCTGCTATTCTTGATTTGCTGGTTTCTTCTTACTGTGTTTGTTTCTTATGCTTGGCAATACGAACATTCAATGACCTTTTAGTTTTACCGATGTAGAATTTTTCGCACTCACAGGGCATCGGATAAATGCAATTCTTGGATTGGCAGTCCGCGTTTGGTGGCCTGGTTTCGGGTTTCCGGATCTGAAGCAGGTTATGATGTTGTACTGGGATTCAATTCTTCTTATCCTTTTCGATAATCCGCTGGTGTAGGAAAGTGCAAGCAGTGGTTATAACGGATTATTTTTCTTGCGCGACTCCTGCTGTCTTTCCGCCAAAGTTTGTTCCACCATCGCTATAGAGTAGCCATTCCGTTGAAGTCCGAACTAATGAAATTCATCAAAAAACACTGTCAATCACCCTCAAACATAAGTCAAGAAAAGATGAAAGAAATTCAAAATCTCTATATTGTAACGACTCAAAAAATTGAAAACTGTGAATGATTTTAAACTAGAATAATTCACAGCATATGCTCGAACTGTTCTGTTCTGCATTGACTGCTCCATTGACTGATAAGTCGGTTTCCAAACATTTCCTGACATTTTGGAGCTTTTCTATACATTTCTGTTTTCGCAAGAAAGCGCCAAAATGAAAAGTTACATAGTGAATAGTCACATGTATGAATTCCTTATGAAATTACCTTTTCAATGATGTGTCACATTTATTACTTTCTTCATTCCAATTCCAAAAGTGATTTTCACCAATGGGTGGGAAAAGAGTTATGATAGTTGACGTTATAATAGATTAATGGAAGCGAAAAATGATCTGTTTTTGAATTTTTTCCCAGCAAATGTATCGTTGAGATAATCGATTTTTTTTATCGGTGCAGCAAAAATTTTAACTGTGATAAGCACATATATTTTTGACATCTTCAATTTTGAATTGATGCTAATTGAGACTTCCTTACCTCATGTGATGACATCGTCATTTGATTTATAAATTTTTTTACCGATTTTCAAGACGTATCTGAGATTTTCAGACCGGTATCCTGTTCGGGTTATTGTATTTATAAAAATAAGCATTAGTTGAATGAATATTATGGCTTCTATGTTTCTGAAATGGGTAGTTTGTGATAATATATGTATACTATATTACCCACTATCCATGATTTCAATTATTCCTTTTCGAAAAGTGGAGGCTTTTTTCGATTTCATTGCAATACCTGAAACAAGACATGACAGTCTAGCTAAAAATTTGAGAGGTTATGAGGTCGTAAAACGAGAATACCATTTTTGTACTTTTCATAGAAACGACCTTTTTCTACCGGTGAATTCAAAACTTTTAAAACAGAATATGATTTTTCGTGTCATAACGAATAGATAATAACTTCATTTCATATTTTTAAAATACACAAAAAACTTGTTTTTCATTTCTTAAGAAATATCGTGTATGTGTATTCATGATCGTAATTTTTTAAATGTTTGAGATGCTATAAAAACATTATTTTTATCCTTCAAATATTAACTAATACGCATTACATCGCAAACACATATTATATCAGACCACCCCCTGTGAACTGATGAAAATGCGTATTTTTCAAACAATGAAATTTTCATTTTCATGATACAAATAGAATTTTATTGAATACTTGTTGAATATCATGAACATTTATGATGAAAACTAATTATTTAAAAATCTAAAAAAAAACAATATGAACATGAAAATTCATATATTTTGTACTGTGTACTCTTTAATACAAGAATTTTCACCAAACTATAACACAATCGTCAACGATTGCGTTCTCGGCATCGCTTCCCGTCGTCTTACAGTAGACGCGACGCGCATTGGCTCACTGCGTTGCGTAGAGTTATTCTTATCGTGATAACTTTTGGAAGATCGGTCCAAATTACTTAGTGTAAAAAACAAAGTTTATCTATATCAAATACTTAAAACGACTTTAACATTTATACTATTAGTGAAGAATATTCATACATAGACACATAGTTGTGACACTGCTGATAAGTTTCAAGACGTGAACATGTATGTATGTATATAGTAGTGAGGGTTAGTGTATAGCCACAGCACTTAGACCACATGTGACCCATTGTACATCCTCCCGAGGAGTTTTCCTCCTAGGTCATCGTCCATCCTGTCCTTTAGAGGAAGGTGGACAGGATCGGTAGGTATAGGCCAAGACTCGCCGAACACATACTCTCTTTGGCAACCTTGAGGTATCTTACGGCGGCCTCCGATGGCTGGACAGAAGTGCAGTGGTTGGGGATGAACAGAAATCTCCTCTCCAATCTATCACTCGAAATGAGAATGGACATAGCAGATCACCTCGTGATGTAATACCAAGGCGGCGCATTTGCGGCGCTAAGGCCTCAAGCCTTGAATGAAGTCAAATGACCTCCTGCTCCTGCAGGAAAGCGCCCTCACTTGAACACCTTCACTAAGGGAACCTCAGGAAGGTTGAAGAAGCCGCGCAACGAGAGTAATGTCGCTGCACCTTCCAAGACGTGAACATGTATTATAATTCTTGAAAAATATTCAACAAACAAAAATTCCAATGAATTTCAACCAATCATTTTCCTTTGATACTAGACTGGAGGATTAATTGAATGGACTTTGAAATAACTGGATATCATTTGAATAAAAACACTTACATATATAACATCGTTTCGTGAGAAAAATATTCAAATGGCGTGTCGTTTCAATTTCATTTAAACATAATTTCTCCATTAATTCGAAACAAAAATATACCACATATACCAGTCTAGAGTGTATAATAGCAGACCTCTCTTGGACGTTATTCATCACGATAGTTTGAAAGTTTGGTTTAATATCCGGCCGCAAATTACAGACTCGAGGGTTTTATTTGCTGTGGAGAGTAATGAATACTAAAGAATTGAAATGAGTTGAAATATGACGGAACCGATCGATGAAAATCCATTATGACGCTTTCTGCTTCTATAAGTTGTTTGGGGGTCAAAATGGACACCAATATGTCTTGGAACAATCATGTTCCTGAAATTGCAAAGGATGCTTCTCAAAAACTTAGGAAACTGTTCCGAACCAGAAAACTATACACATCTCAGCAACTTTTGATTCTTTATAAAGTTCAGATCAGACCTTCTTTGGAAGTTTGTTCTCTAGTATGGAGATCCACTCTGAAGCTGCTGGATTCCATCCAGATAGATAAATTGATGTTTATTGATCATACACCAATTTACATTGAATTGATAAGTCAAAACAGAACAATGTTAAAAAATAAAACAATAAAAACACTTTTAAAACATTTTCAAACCAAGCAAGACTGTTAGGTGTTACACAATATATTGTTCATTGACAGTCCGAAATGAATTCTGAAATAGTATAAAATGCCCTAGATAACAGGTAACATTTCAATTTTGTTTTGAATCTGAACAGGTTTGGCTGATTCTTCAAGGCATTTTGTAGCATTTTGAAAAAGTTTGCCGCACAATATTTTGGCGATTTTTTATTAGTCGAGTAGTTACCAATTTCCAATCACAATTAGTTTCTTTGACGGGTTGGGTAGTGGTGGACATCCGTTTTTTAAATATCAAGGTTTTTATGAATGTAGGCAAATATGTAATAATACTGGAGTTCTTTCCCAACACCAAATCGTTATTTTTAACACCTCGACACGTGTTTGGATCACCAACAGATTCTCTTCGAGAGGAAGATCAAACTGTTTAATCTTCCTTTTGGAGATGATCACTTGGTAATCGAAACATGTGTCGACGTGTCAAAAATAACGATTTGGTGTTGGGAAAGAACTCCAGTATTATTCATTAGTACACCAAAGGTTCCAAACAGTGCATCATAAGTAGGCAAATATTGATAATAATTCATGCAAGGACATACTCGTGAATGTCAATATTCTCTTCTCTTTCAGAACAACTCTGCAAGATTCCCAAAAACCCAAGTGGAATATCAATCGTATTATTCTTTTCTGTGCTATGAAGACTCTGCTGCTGCCAGAAGCAGGACCATAAACTATAATATTATAATTTATAGAAGAATATACCAACGCAACGCATAGTATAAGTTCATGAGACCTTCTTCATTTAAACAGCTCTTTAAATTTCTCAACGCAAAGAAGTGCTTATACAAGGTGGAACATAGTGAGTCAATGCATTTGTCCCATTTGAGGTTTTCGTCGACAATTGCACCCAAAAAACTTGGTAAGGAACTTGATTCTGGAACATCGAAGAAAACTTGGATATTTGTCTCTCTTCTATAGACACTATCACTGAAAGTGTTCAATTGATTTGGCACATTTGATTCCATTGAGAGCGGTACATATCAGAAATACGCGACGGACTATGGACGCTCATCGTTTTGAGTTTCAATTCAGTACACCTCGAACTTCACGTTCCAAAAACTCTTACATTTGGAGAACTACATTTATGTGGAATCAACTTCCTGAAAACATATTTCCAAGTGAATCTCCAGCAATCCAAATCCAATGTAAATCGCTACTTTCGCACGGGCACCGCTCTTAGAGCGCCTCAAGAATTTTCTTGTAGTGTTTGTGTTAGGCATCGAAAAAATGCACACTTCATTGTGGAATTTTTTCTTGGAAGTTCACAAAACCGCGAAACGTGTCACGCCTGAAGATGATATTGAATAGCGAAACATGTGTCGTAGATTTGTGAGCTTTCAAATGGAAATCTAACATCGAAGTTTGTTTATTAAATTAAAATCACTCACATCAAAAGAAAATATGAGTAATTTGGTGAAAAATTTAATGGAAAATATAATTTTTTGGTAATATCAACATATTTCCTGAATTAGACATCGATTATGTAATTAATAAATGAATTTCCATACTGAGAAAAATTTTTCATGAACTATAAAAACGAATCTAATCTGATTTTTATTATTTCTATATTGAAAAAAACACGAAAATGTTTGTGCCGAGTTTGACGTTCACATTTCAGTTGGAGTTTGAAAAAAAAACGTCTGCGTATGTCTACAGGGCGACTCTTCGGTACTGCTTAGATTGATATTTCAAAAAGTATAAATGAGAATATTATAAAAATTCCGCAGAATGCTGATGTTGATAATGCGCATTGAAGTAGGAAACATTGGAAGTGGGTTCGATTTTTGCTGTTTTGCACAGAATCCACTATGTAAAAATGGATGCTTGTTGGTTGGTTAGTTGGTTGGTAAGTGATAAACTTCTACCTCGCTCAACCGATCGCGATGATACTTGACATGTATAAGTAATTTTTCACAGAGGTTTTTAGGCCATCAGTTTTTCTGTAACTCGCTTGTAGATGGCGCTGTAGAACAATTTTTTGAAAGCAATGTTCTATAACGCTGCGCACGCCTAAATTCGTTGATTCTGATTCTGTCAATACATTGGAACAGCAGCGATACAGCAACATAGTAGGTCTTACCTACTGTACTAGTACTATATATTTTACATTTATATTTTCCATAGACCTTCAAAGCTAAGTAATGCAGATTACACTAGCCAACAAATAAGAAAAAAAAAATGCGAGTAATATTATAATGGCTATACATGTGAGTTAAAAGCAT
>WOGN01000920.1:4559-21400 GCA_015342105.1 Leptinotarsa texana | reverse complement strand
ACTGTATTTTCGCGTCTGATCTGACCGCTTCCTTTGCCGTTGCCACGAGCCCGGCACGTGCAGCAACTGTCAGGGCCGGCCTCTGATTCACTACAATATATAGCAGAATTGTATATGATATGTGAATAAAATAAAAAACAATACATAATTTTCCTCAATTCTTTGATTGTTGGTTTCTAGTGGTAAATATAATGGCTACTGGAATATTTGAAAGAAGATGAGTACATGAAAGATATTAATATTAATATTTCTAGTTCGGAGGGTGCTTTGATCAAAGCTTTTGCAGAAGTTATCAAGGAATTGTGGTCAGAAAATGCATTTGATAGAGCAGTGAACACAGTCTCCTTAAAAAGTCAGATTCAGAATTTTGCCCCTCGATTCATGGGTCGTGCGCATTGAGACGCCCAGGAGTTCCTTCATTATCTTTTAGAAGGTTCACATGATGACGTTAATAGAATTATTGAGAAACCTAAACTGACCTTAACGGAGATTAACAAAAAATTGAGCGACAACGAAAAAGCACAAAAGTCATGGCTGATTTATTCGAGTACATATAACTCTGAGATTGTAGATAATTCCGTTGGTTAATTAAATGAAGTGCACACATTGTGAACACTCATCTGTAACCTTCAATCCTTTCTGGGATTTGTCACTCCCCATACCAGAAAGAACTGACCAATTGGGTTTATCACAGTGCTTAAATTTCTTCACAAGAGAGGAAACTTTGGATAGACATGAAAATCTGACTTGTCCAAGTTGCAAACAATATATATATATATTTCAATATCAAATTTCACAGAGGATTTGAATCTTTATATCTTCTATTATTTATCTGCGAGCGCTTTCGACAGCTGGTCGTACTGTCATCATCTGGCACTTCTCAAACTGAACTTGTTATCCTGTCGTCTGTCTCTTTATACGGTTTGATCGCCTTAACTCAGGTATTTCAGGTAAATTTGCCTGTATTTGTATTGCGTCAGGTACAATTCTTTGTGTTGGATGTCCTCTAGGTTTTCCATTCGACTCTGAAGCAGAACGAAACAGGGGAACTTTCTGTCAATAACTGAAGCAGATTATAAATTTTTTCGCGAATCATATTAGTCGCAACATCCACAATTGGTTTCCAATGATAGTGTTGAATAAGTTTCGAAAACCAAATCAATTGATCTAAGTTTTAGTTGTAGTATCCATACGTAGAAAAAATCACCTATTTCGAAACCACTATGCTCTTCAACTTGTAGATAGTGTTGTTTGAGTTAACTTTCTTGGATGGTACTCAAGAAACAAAATATCCAAAAATAAGTTATGGCGCCGTAATGAAAAGTAAAGACATTGAACTGAAAACAAAAGACTAATCAATCTAATCAATAAACGAAAAGTTGAAAATGAACACCGGAACAATATAGAGAATAAATTTCAAGATGAAATTCCTCAACCTCAAACAACAACAAAAAACTTCATCTGAACCATATAGAGCGCGTTTTTTTGCTACAAATGATCATACTTGAGACACCTGGTATATTGCGTTTTTTTTTTGATATACCCGTTACATTTTTCTTATCTTTGAAACGGATGAACTCCGGCGCGCGATTTTGACATACTATTGAAGACCAAAGTTAGAAATCATTCGAAAACATCTTTTGATGCCCTTTTATTTGCACTTCATGATGAAGTTTAGTGAAACATAATATAATTAAATACGGAATTTGAATTCACTTCTGAACATCAACTTGAAATATTCCTGGTAGCTTTTTGTAAATCCTCCCAAATGAATCGTTTCATTTTTATTACCCGTCTTTGTTGTTAATATTAAAAGCTATAAACGAGGATTATCTCCTGCTGTTAACTCCATGCCATGGAGATGTATTGAAAGCATAAATGAATGGAACATAAAATCCTTTTATGTTTTCCCGACCTCCTGACCTGAATATCAGCGGGATCGTTTGCAATTTTCCAAGTTGCCCTTTTTCAACCGCATGTTATTGTCGAATATCGATTATGGTAAAATTGAGTTTTGGCATTGTGTCGCATTCAAACCATCTGTTTTGAAAGCTTATCCATTATTGATTTTTGAGTAGAAGTATATAAAAATATAACCGTTCACATTTTCATTTGTAGGATATCCAATTATTTCATCTAAAACTTGATACTAAATGAAAAAACTGTAACTATTGGATATTCATTTGTATAAAAGACTTATCATTCATATGTTCTATAAAGTTTTTTGGATTCCTACTTTTGTTTTTCCTATTTTTCATACATGAAGAGGGGAGTGAAGTACCAAAAACGTTTTTTTAAAAAATGCATTGCAAGAGGTTTCTTTAGAGAAAAGCGATGTGTTGATTTCATAATCAAAGTAAACGTTTTCAGATATTGAACGATAACTGATTACTTTGAGCAATTTTCTATCACTTATCTGATGAACCAAACTTTTTTTTGCAGCTGCCAAGGTTGTGCAGTCATCCGCAATCTCCGGTGCCTCAACCGAAGCGCTATCTGTGAAGAAATCAGCGGAAATCGCAGCCTTATTCGCTGACATCAAACTCAGCCAAACTACAGATATAACTCAATTGGCACCAACAAATCTTGACCTGAGTATGGTTTCCTCCAGAAATTCTTATAACAAAAGTTATTCCCAGCACAAGCACAGTAAAAGTTCCAAATTGACACCAAATCGGGCCGAGCCAAGGGCAACTCCTCATTATATCCACCACCAGAAAATTCACAATATACCGTGTAGAAATACCAATTCGACAAAAAGCGGTTCCATCCGAAATGGTCTGAACCCAATGAAAAATGGAAACATGTACAGTGCTAAAAATGGTTTATACACCATTCAGAGTCAGTCGGATGAATCCAGAAGATCCAGCACGTGTGAAGCAAGAAAGTTCGAAGACAGAAAAGACTATTTTGAACTGGATCCAAGATTCGTGGTCGACTTGAATTCGAATAATATCAGTAGTAATAGCATTGAGAATTCTTTGGGGTATCTGCCATGAACAATTTTTGAGAATAGTATGCGAACATGAATATGTTTTTCCTGTTCATATGTTCTTACATCCTGGAATTCAACAAATATGCTTTCGTTTCTTTGTTACTCGTATAAATAACATATTTAATGTAGGATCTATCGAAACCGAAGTTTGAAGTATCTTTGAGAGGGCACTTGTCGTTATTTTCATAATATATAGTTCAAGAATTGTACAGTTGCAATTAAATTGTATATATTGGTCACAAAACTTGTTCCTTAAAGAATCTCTTAACGAAAAGTCCATATTTTCTTTTTTTGTAGAATAATTTCGGGTGTGGAGGGTATTTTTTGGTATGGAAAGTTTTTTACGTCTTTCTATGAAATTAATGCTCACTACCAATGGTTAGTCAGTTTTGGTATAATTGTCAAATCTAGGTGTAGGCATTAATTTTGTATTCGGTTCTGGAATCATTCTTAGTGATATGTAAAAAGGATTCAGTAACACTTTACTTATTCGAGTGCAATATTATTATTAGGTATATCATATTTTACTTTGTTCATTTTATTTTCTGATTTTCATGAGTGGATTTTACGTCTCAGTGCAATATTTACATTTTTGTTCTAAATATATTTTTGCTTTTCTTAAACTCGTGTGTTATTACAAAAAGTCGAGAATTAGGGAATATGCAGTGTGCAAAATGCTGATTTGTTCAAATATCATCTATTTGCGACAATCTTCAATGAAATTCCGACTTTAGAGTCAGAATTCTACAAAAATTATCGTTGAATTTCTATTATTAAAT
This sequence comes from Leptinotarsa texana, assembly GCA_015342105.1. Taxonomy (NCBI): domain Eukaryota; kingdom Metazoa; phylum Arthropoda; class Insecta; order Coleoptera; family Chrysomelidae; genus Leptinotarsa; species Leptinotarsa texana. Next base: position 17,626 of record WOGN01000920.1, on the reverse strand, counting down.
TGGGAATTTGAACTCAAATTTTTTTTATCAATTCTGACTAGAAACTCGGAATTTAGTGAATTTTATCTTTATGAGAATGTATTGCTCTATTCTCCTTCTTAGAAACGATTCGAAATTTTTGTTATTCGTTGAACTTATGATGAAGTACAGACCAACATCATTCAAGTGAAAAATGAAAAATATTTTTTTGCTTTTTTTCCGAAAAACTTTCCAATCGAAAATCTTCAAAATTTTTTAAAATCATATAACCAGTTTTATACACATCACATCAATGAGTACTGGAAAAAGTTTTTTGAAAACTATTATAATAAATATATAAATAAATATAGTGAACAAATCACTATATTTTTTATAAATTCTGAAATATTTCAAAATATCTCATCGAAAAAACTATTCTGTTTATCTCAAAGAGTTTCATAGAACGTTTTCCAATAATTATGATACTAGGAGGAACATTTGAAGAATAAATTGAATAAAAAATGTCTCGAATGAGTCAGAAACTACTAAAACTACTACAATATATGTACGAAATTTGTTATGGAAGTCTGTGAAAGTCATTATTGAATTTTTTTTGAGAACTAAATAAATCATTTCCTCTGAATAACTTGGTAACCACTGATGTGGTCTCAATATTTGTCATTCCGAAATGAAATTTCGGAAATTCTTTTACATATCAGTGGAACCCACAAGTTTGGTTTTCCAAACATGATAATTATTCTGTTCATTTCAATGTAGCGTGTACATTATTGATGATAGTTTTTCCAGTAAAACAGGATATTTCTCAAAGAAGGCTCAGAGGTCTGTAGTTGACAATTGCTTTGGTGTTAGGATGTTAAATGATACGTTTATATTAAAACAACTTCTTTATTGAAAATACATTTTACAATACACAATATCAAAACTGGTCACTTTTCCTGATTCTCAATATACATATGCTCTGCTGAATTGCAAGAATTTGGTAATTAGTAGAGATCAAAACATGACAAAATTGTTTTTCTCAATATGTACATACAACTGTATGGAATTTCACTAAACAAATGTGATCACAATTTGTCTGTGCCTTGAGAATTTATATGTTCAATATACATACACACTGTCAGATATTTCACACATCTAGCCATCAAAACCCCTTCGCAACATCATATAAGTGCTCACCTTTCTCATTATATCGAGTTGTTGAAAGTATATGAAAAATTCATATTTCGATTACTAACGCCGTGAATTGTTCCAGTCGTTGTTGAAGTACTCACCTGAAAACCTCTGATTTATAAAATTCCACAGAAACGATTAGTTTCTTCATGATATAAGATGCATACGCAACTTCTGATGACGAAGAATAAGATTCCAATCATAACACGGATGTTGAAATTATTGGTCACAAAAATCAAATGCAGATAAATACTCGACGTATTTATGTTCAGCAAAATTATAGTTATATACTCTCCTGAGAAAAGATGATTGCGGTTCTGATGTGTAAGTTGTATATTGAGTGTAAAATTAAGATATCTACATTTCGTTTGTGAAATACTTCAAATTTTTGACAATACATTGAGTAACAATGCGTCTCGAGTTGTTTATAGAAAAGCATGAAGTCACCAGCATACACAAAGATCAGAAATACAAAACAAAACATTTCAAAACAACACTATTCCAGAATATCTTCGGTTAAATTGTGCCACTGCTCATGTCTATGATCCGGATATCTGATCATGTCCATCCAATGTTTCAGCCTGAGACCTTAAACAACATTAGAAACGTTAGTTAGGTCTTGTTGGGAATTACCAAAAACATTCGCACCTTTAGATCCTGTTCCTCCTAGTATAAGTCCTCCAAGGTAATCGTTACTTTTTCCATAATCCTTGTCGAATACGGTCACGTAAAGACTCTGCGTCGTCAACTCAGTAGGTCTTGTTTCAAAGGCGAACTCTTCATTGAACTCCGGATTTAAATTTTTCCACTTTATGGAGGTTTTGTGTTTTTTGTGATTGGGATCCGGTTTCAGCTGACTGAAAAATCCAATCAATAGAGTTAAAAAAGGAAGTTTATAATCAGCAGTGCAATCGAATTCGAGGGTGAATGTAGAAAATTTGAATTTGATAATGATAAATATATGATTCACTGCCTGATATACAGTACATAAAATGGTTTTACAAAACATATATAAATAATTTCAAATAGGTTTATAAATAAGTAAAATCGTACGGTGAATAACTAAAAATGAACTATTTTTAATTAGAGTTACGTGACTGGTACGTGTCAAGGGGGCCAGAGAGGTGAGGCGGAGTCCCAAGGAGGGCCACGCTCTTTGAATCTGTCCGATACTCATTCCATCCTTCTCTTCATCCACTGCGTAACACGTTTCTCTCTCCCACTCTCCGAAAAACACATACCTCGAGTATGAGTATGAAGATTAAAACAGTTTTAATCTTCCTCTTTAAAGATGATCACTTGGTGATCGAAACACGTGTCGAGGTATAAAAATAACGATTTGGTGTTTGGGGAAAAAAACTCCAGTAATATTCATTACTACACCAAAGGTTCCAAACAGTGCATCATAAGTAGAACGGATAAAATTATGGCAGATTTGAAAAACGATAACATAGGAATGAATGGAGTGGGACCAAAAATTTTCAAACAGAAGCAAACTCTGTTTACAAAAACACTGACAGACACCGAAACCTTTCCGCTTGCCGACAAGATATTTTATTGTTGACAAAAACAGTCGGCCGCGACACAAAGTCTTCAACATTTTTATAACGGCTCTTTATAATCAAATCATTTGAACGAAAGAAGCGAAAGCAAAAATAGAAGAAACAAATAGATACAATAGAAGAAGACAAATAGATCATGCAACTGATGATATTTGATGACGATGACATAGGAATGAATGGAACGGAGACAAAAATTTTTAAACAGTATACAAACTACAGATATGTTTAAATTGAAAAATATATTTTTAGGAGAGACTAATTATTGGGAAAGAAATGTTTTGGCGTTCTTAATCTCCATCTTGATAAAATAAAAAATGTAGGTATCTTAGAAAGGGACGCAGAAATCAATTTAAAAAAATTAACCCTATGTAAAGTTATAAAGATCATGTAAAGTAAATTTTAGACACATACTAGAAGAAAAAGCCGCTCTGTCGGAACAGCAATTGTCAAATAAACATTGAATTACACGAAAGAAAAGTAATTTCAAAACAATTAATTTATATGAACATATAATTATACGAAAAACACTTTTCTCCATTCCGTTTGTATTCCAAACATTAGTGATGGAATAGAATCAGATACCATTCACAGGATTTCTACACAACATAATGAATGAAAGCAGTGAAGCTTCACTTACATGGAACACTGTCATCCTCACTGCTAGAAGTCCGATATTTCGCCGTAGGACATTTGCTTATCGGCTCTTCGGTACCAAATAAGGATAACATTAAGAGAAAGAAAACTCAATTCGTTCATAAAATTACGAGATTTTGTCACCGAATGAGTTAAATCCACCCATGTCATCGATACCAGGACGGTGAATAACATATATTAGCTTATTTGAATAAATCTCAGTCATAGGAAACTTGTATATTTTTAGGAGAAATAAATTTTTGGGAAAGAAGGGATTTGGCTTTCTACTTCAGATATGCAACTATTCAGATATGTATACTATAGTATTTTTATTAGAACAACGATAAAAATAAAATGAAAACAACAATAAAAATTAATTGGCGACTCCGGGGCGACTTCATTGATTCCAGTGGCGCATTTGCTTTTTCAGCTGCAAGAAAACCCGGAAAAACCTGCAGCACCACATCATATGAAGATATGTTATATGTAAATAGTTGCTTGTTGTTGTCGCCGACCATTTCCACATGGCAAACTCTGTTTACAAAAACACAGACAAAACTCCGAAACCTTTTGATCTTTCTGCCCACCGACGGAACATTTTATTATTGACAAAAACAGTCTCTTGCGATACATAGTCTTCAAAATGTTTCTCATTTTGACAACTCAAGTTCATGTTGCTGTACTGTTGTGGTTTTGTTTGTTTGGTTGAAATCTGCTTTAAAAAAAGAAGTTGTTAGTATATTTTAATTTCTAATTTGATTTTTTGTTAATAACATTTTTTGATTTTTTCATTTTCAGGTTGTATTAATTTTTCATTTTTTTTTATTTTTGGTTGTTGCTTGTATGTTATTTCTTTGTAATTTCAGTTATTTGTTTATTAAAGTGTTATTTTTCGGTTAATATTTTTAAATTCTTTCAAAGATTACAAATCAATTTATATTATATTAGACAATGGAAGTCCGAACTGATGGAATACATCACGAAACATTGTCAACCACCTTCAAAGAGACTTTATTTCTACCGTGCTGAGCTCACCATAGGATTTTACTGTAGTATATATAGTGAGTGAATCTGACCATTGAGCAAAAAATGCCTTATGAATAGAAAAGTGAAGGTTACTCTAATGTTCCAAACCAGGTATTTTACTCGCAAGTATTCATCTAGTTGGAAGTGTTATTAGTTATTAGCCACCAACAACACGAGGCTAATAACCACAGTAATCGGTGTCATCAACCCCAAAGACAAAAATTATTGAGTTTTCTGTTGATTACGTAAATAGTGTCTTCATAAGGGGGAAATTTTCAAGCTAAAACAATTGAAGACAATTGTATCACATAATGCAACCTAGTCCTTTTTATTTTTCGAAGAATTCATATGAATTAACAATCTAAAAACTGGTATGCTGAAACAAGATGATTTTGAACAATTTTTTAGCCGTTTCACAACTATTTCAAGTCTAGGATCTCAGAGCCGTCAGTCTTACGCCATTTCAGCAAAGCTAATATTTTGATACTGAATAGAGTAATGTATGCATGTATGCATACCTACTAGCTTGAACGTGGAACTATTTTACAAATATCAGTTGGTCTATATTCAACTTCTCAGAATGCGACAAATCTTAGGTATATTCTTTACCATTCGCATAAAAAATATTCCAGTGTAATAATTCATCGCCCAATGACACCATCCAGCATAGATGATGAAACCCACGTCGAGAAGAGCGTTGCAGTTCTGGTGTGATTAAGTGGTGTCTGAGAATACTCCAATTGTATATAAGAATGCAACTTCTTAATGTCATATGTGCTTCATATCCTACATTATTAACGTTTCCTTTCATAAATCCACCCATAATCAAAGCAGTGAGTCGAGTTACACAATTCATACAAAACAGATTGAATTTAAAATAAAACATTTTCTGTTCATGAATTATTAGCTGAACTTTTCAATTTTATCATGCGTAGTTATTTGATCAGGAGAAATTCAAATCGATTGCTTTATTGCAATTTCAACTAATATTTACCTATATGCCCTTACACATCAATTATCGATTGTACCAAATAACCATAGCAACAATCAGATTTGTGTGTATTCAGGTACAAGGACACAAGCTGAAATTATCTCTGATAAAGGTTTGGGTTTGGCGGTTCAATGATGTTTTAACAGAGAAACAAGGGAATTTGGGAATTAAGTCAAGGCTTATCTATTATACTACATCTGGCATGTTTGATCAGTGCCAATTATATAATACCAGCATGAGTGTTTCGCTGTGGGAAGGCAAATATTTTAGATTCTAGAAAATATTTACCGTTTTTATAAATTTACAGATTTTACAAGCTCTCAAACATTTCAAATTATGATATCGCTCCTCCTCTGTATTGATGGTATACTATTTGAAAGGTGAATAATAGGTGTATTTGACATTGAAGGTAACAGTAACTCAAAGTTACCACCAAGCTGGTAGAACTAAATTGAAACCCTTCTCATTTTGATAATTTGGTTGTATCATTTGGCTTCTTGTTCCAACAAAACTTGCCAATATGGCGCACTCATACTCATATTCATCCTAGAAAGAATATATAACATCCATGTAACCTTTGACAAATTGGATAAATGTTTATAGGTTTCATATCCTCTCCGGTGAAGATAATCAGCGACCAACTAGGATTTAGTGAAAGTATACAGGAAGGCGATAGAAATTTAAAAAAATTCAATTTGGTCATCTTCTCGAAGTTGTACACAAATCAGGTCATTTATTCCAACCAATAAAAACAAAACCACACTCGCCACTGACAGTATAAAACCCGAAAAAAGTTTCAAAAATCACTATCGCAGTCGTAGAGGAAACGTCAGGCATCAAAACCTGCAACCATGAAACCCGGTCATCAAAGTTCAAACTTCTTGAATATTTTGAAAATTATTATTTGATAATAGAGAGTCTATATTTTCAAAATACTTTTATTAAAAAACAGACACTAAATCTAATTTTTCATAAAAAATAGAGACTCTTGAATAGTTCGGCTTTTTGCCACTTCTATGGGCAAACCAGTTGATATTCTTGTTGGCTTGACGGGTAACTGTAAATCTGCTATATGGTTAGAAACCTATTGATTTCAGAAATACGTAATATTCTCGTTCTTTTATATCCCTATTAGTATAAATGAAATACAATAACAGAAACGCACCTCTAGACTTCGTTGTATTACCATCAGAACAATCTTCAACGCAACACTGAAACGGGTTTCGTAAAAATGTTACTACTGCTGACACTGATATACCACAATTATTAGGGCATCAGTTTCAAGTGTCAGATACAGGACGTGAAAATATCAAATGTGGTCGATATTGGCTGGGAAATGGGTGTCTTTTAATCAATTTGACAAACAGATATACCTTCGGCTCCTGTCGATATAAGTAAATGGATGCTTCTCAATAGTCTTTCAATACAAGAGTATTCAGATGTGCTTCTTCAACTTCAACTATATTTTGAGATTCTATGGTTGGAATATAATACTTTCTCCATGTAAATTTGAGCACTGTTTCTCCAATTCAATGTGAATTCGTAGTAGTACCGGAAAAAATTGGATTCAAAGAGGTTGAAAATGCATCTCTACTTGGTAGTTCTACCACCTATTAGATCTCCAATGCACAAAATGCCGTTAAAAAGAAATTGAACTTTCGGGAAAGAAAGTTTTTGGCTTCCTACTACTCCATCTTGATACAAAAAAGGATGAGTTAATCTTCCAAAGAAAGGAAGAAAGTAATCAATTTGAAAATAAGTAACTCTAGATGTGTAGATCATGCAAAGAAGTAATTTTCAGACATAAACTGAAAGAAAGTCCTCCTGAAACAGCTACTTTCATATAAACATTGAATTACACGAAAGAAAAATTGTTTTTCGAAACAAATACTTATATATGAACACTGAACTCCGAACTCAAAATTCCATTTACTAGAATTTGTTGTTTCCTACCTGTCAAGAAGTCCAACACCACTTCTCTGATACCAAGATGTTCCAGTTTTTCCAGCAAAAGCCCATCACTCACCGTATCGAAAGCCTTTGATAGGTCAACGAAAACACCCAGACAGCATTTCTTGGTATCTATAGTTTAAATATTCTATTTTCTTGTCATCATTTACTGGATTTTATATATGGATTTGAAATAGTTTGTCACGTTTTTTTCATTGAATTCACTAGTCCCTGTGTTATCCACGGTTTTTTGCATTCTCATTTTCCATGAGAATGTTATCGTCACGGCTTCAATTAAACCGTCAAATATGTTATGGAATATAACAAACGCATCATTCGAATCTTTATTTGCATATATGTGATCCCAACATTGGGTCTCTACTAAGTGTATGCATTTTTGTTCGTTCAATATCTTGAAGACATTTTGAGGCATAGGATTTTCCTTCCCTTTGATACCACAGAGTGCAACTAGTACTGGATAATGATCAGTTATTGCTACTTCAAGTAAGGCAGGATATCAATCATATTTGAAATTGTTTTCAGATCTATTGAAAATTTAGTAGAAAAATTCATCAAATCTCGTATAGTTTATGAATTAGAGAATCAGAGAGACATAGACGGCAATTTATCTTTCAACAGGATGAGGTACCTTTTCATTATGTAGTTTCAGTTAGAAAATGGTTAGATAATAATTATGCATATCAATGAGTTCAAAGAAGAGGTCATATTCAATGCCCTCCTAGATCCCCTGACCTATCTCCTTTTGATTAATTTCTCTGGGGCCGCATAAAATCTGTTGTTTTTAAGACACAACCTGACTCAATGAGCAACTAAAAGCAAGAATAATTCAAGAATGCTAAAATAAAATTGAAATAAAATGTTTTGATACACGGAACTGCAGGCGAATTCGCTTGCAGTGCCTTGCTTTTAACGATTTTATCTTAAATGACTTTTTCCTGGCAGAAATTATTCACTTTTTTGTAGAATCCATTTCTTTAAATGCTATTTAATATTGTAATAGTATATTTACTACAATTCAAAAACACTAATATAACTGTTATGAAATCGAATTGCTTTTGCTAATATTGTATATTTGCTGTCACCAAGAATAAAATGCAGTATTCAAGAACAACCAGCTGACATCGATTCCTAATCACATCATTGAAAAATTCTCCACAATTTTAGTTGTGATAAGTAAAAATTTTTTTCACCATCGATATCGTGGTGAAAACTAGTTCTTTAGCAACTTCTGAATATTTGATGTTTATTGAGTATAGGTACCCCATAAGTAAATTCAATATTTTTAAGACATTGGTTTTAATAATACAAACTTATTATTCACAATTTGGAAAACTGTAATTTACAGATGGATTGCACATTTGAGTTTCAGTTTTTTATCTATTTACAAAATCTGAATATTTTGTTCTGAGTGAAGCTGTTTCATTTTACAACCCTTTAAATGATGACAAATCCAGGTACAGCCAGTTACGCTTAACAGAAAGTATTAAGAAGTTACTCGTCGAATAACTAATACCTACTGTCATATAGACGGTCACATAAGAGATACATAACCCTGGCTTTCTCACACTTCCTGTGACAACTTGTTTGAATAAAAATAAACTGACCAAACATTCATGTGTTGAAGTATTCTAATCATTTTGGCTATGTTCTTCTTTAGCAATTTGGTAGGTCATCAAATGACTTCGTTTTAGTTTATACATCATTGTAAACCAACCGGCTTCAGGCATAGAATTGTGGTTTCGTATCAGCGTATCAGCATCAATTTTTGGCCATGAGAGTATGTCTAATATTCACCACGTATTTAGCATTAGAGAACGGATATTTATCATAAAAAAGGTAATATGTGATGAATATAACTATTTTATATTATAAGAGTCACCAAAGAGTCAACAAACGTCAACAAAAATGTTGCCAACTAACTTATAAACAATGACAATAGTTGTGTACTGACAGCAGAGCCACCGCAGAACAGGAAGTCAAACAAATCGGCCGTATTTTTAGTTATTCTGTGTAGAAAAAACCATGAGAATGACGGGGTGCTTAGTTGTGTTTCCAAAAAATATTTCATGTAGAAATGATTTGTTAGGGTTGGATGGGAGTTCAATTTTAGCAGCTAAATCGTACAAGATTATTCACGGCATTTCATCCATTTGAGAGTATCTAGGTTTCCGATAATTTTATGGTTTGAGCGTATGCGTTCGCATTCAAATCCTATATTCGATTGTAGGTTCGCTACCCGCTTTCTATAATTAATTCGTGACAGTATTCGTATCCATAGGTATTCGATAGTGTAAATGCCTCTGATGTTGGGATGTTGAATAATTGACGTATGATTAATTTTTGTGGCGAGTTCGAATACTTCATTTGTAACAAATATTTTTTTATAATTTTCTGTTTAGTAAAAGAAGGGATAATGGTTGGTTTGGGTTAGTTCGGTTTTGTTTAAGTTATGTCAGAAAATCCATCTATTTAAAAGAATACGGTCGGAAATTAATAATAAACGAACCCGAGTAAACAGCACAAGCAGCATACTGATTGACATAATCGCCGTCTCCAATACTGATAGTATTTTGAACAATGATACTTTGAATATGGATTCAGTATCCGACCACTGTGTGGTACTCTGTGATTCAATAGATGAAACTGAAACAGGCAGAAGTCAATATATTATTTATAGAGATTGAAATACTTCAATTATGAGACTTTCTTCGCTGATTTGCAACTTATATCCTGGTATGAAATTTTTCTGATGACAGACATCAATCAAATAGTCGCAACTTTCAACAATTATATACTTTCTATTTTTGATGGGCATGCCCCTATCAAAAGAGTAAAAGTGAATGCCTTGTTCGACCGATTTATTGATAATAAAAAAATGATAAATAAAAATCGTGCATTTTCAAAATTTGCCAAGACCAACACGTCTCCAAAGAAGCTGAACAACGTCGTGACCCCAATAAAATAAACCAATGAAATAAAATTACCATTTTATTTCATTGGTTAATCAAACTGTCACTCAACCATGAACCACAAAAATGACTCAGTCAAAATCATAACATAATCAAATTTCATCCTAGCGAAGATTTTGACACTGAACGTTTTTCAACAAAATAAAATCTAATACTACTGGATTCGATCAGATTATGCTTTCCTTTCCTTACACCCTTGTTAACCTACATCAATAATACATTTCTACGTTAAAGATATCCAGATAGTTGGAAAAAATCTGTGATAATTCTTCATAACAAAATTTCTAAGCCAATATCTTACAATGATCTAAAACCCATAAACATACTGTCGACTATATCAAAAAATTCATAGAGAGCAAGTAGCATATGAACACATATATGAGTTGACTGTGAAAAAATTGTCTTACCTGAAAATCATTCGGGCTTCAGACGAAACCATATCACCACTAGCGCCCTAATAAAAATGACGGATGACATTTTCCGGTCTTCTGACAACGATGAATTATTTTTTTTTGTATCAAGTCATTATAGTGAAGCATTCGACACCATGAATCATGAACTTCTATGTGTCAAAATTCACTATATGGGTTTTGACGAGATCTCACAGAAATTTATCAAATTATTTCTCATTAATAGAGCTCAAAGTGTTAAACAAAATGGTTTAACATCTGATTATTTACAAATCTCACATCCAGCCCCACATGGATCCATTTTGTCTTCGTTACTCTTTATTATCTATACTTTCGACTTCGTTAAAACACTTGAAATGCACTCCGACACAGACGATACAAATTTACATTCCTCAGTGAAATTAAAAAAAAATTGTTTGCATAAGAGCATTCTTTGAACACCGATATGAAAAATATCGGTTATATTTCTATCATTGTTTATGAATATAAATCCTAATAAATCATCTTGTATTGTATTCGGAAATTCTAAAGACAGACAGAGGGCCATAGATAGTACTAAATTTAGGATCGACAACCACAAGATTGAATTCAGCGATGAAATTAAATGATTGGCAATTGATATTAACTATAAATCACGCTTCAATACATGTCAACTCACTAATACGTAAAGCTTATGGATTGTTGAAAAAACTTCATTCGAACAGACATTTTCTCAGTCGAAACATGAAAATCATTTCATGCGATAGTTCAATTTTATCCATATTTAACTTCTGATTTTGGTATATATCAAAACAGTTCGGGCGATCCTTCTCTTAACAGGCTGTTAGTATCTACAATAAAAATTACGAAAAAGCTCTCCTCATTATCTTTAAAATATAGAGTAAAAAAATTTTGCCTGAATAAATAATTTCATTTGTATATATTTACCTATGTATGCTTGGTTGGGTGGAAGAATATCGATGTATGCTAAACTTCGCCAAGTAAAATAGACGCCATTTTTTATCATTATCATTATTATTACCAGAGGAATATCCGCCAATGTACGTCAATAGTTGAAAATAGACTACAACTGTGTCCAAACTTAAGTAGAGGCAGAACTCATTCCTATTTCGACAAACCTAGAAGCAGTAATGTTGTCGATTAAACAGCCAAGAGCAATAAATATCGGCAACATGTACATTCCTCCCGGCCATAAACCTAGTATTAACGAACTCACCGAATTTTTTGATCAGATATCGGTACTTCGAAACGTGACAGGAGATCTTAACTCACATAACCATTTTCAATTTCTTTAGCTACAACATCAAATACATTGGATGATCAAATAACTTCAAGAGAACTTCACGAATGCCTAGAATGCATGAAAGAGTCTTCTCTTGGCCCTGATAACATTCCAACAGTTTTACTGAAAATAATTGCCGTTCAAAATATACAATATTATCTGGAACAAACTAGTATTTCCTTAAAAATATACTGAATTAATCATTGTACCAATACATAAAGATCAATACATCAAAGTCATCTCCAGAATCATACAGACCAATCTTGTTAACATGTGCAATATATAAGTGTTGAAAAAAACGTCAATAACAGATTTACATGGTTCTTAGAGAAGAAAAGAAATTTCTAATTCCCGAACAAAGTGGTTTTCGCAAAAAGAGATCCACACTAGATAACTTGGAGGACCTTGAATCGGAAATGCACGAGTCTTTTATGAACGACCAAGAATGTATTGCAATCTTCTTTGATATCGCCAGAGCATATGATTCGGTACGGCAACATACAATACTGAAAACACTTTAAAAATGGTCATTTGGTGCAAACTCTCTGACATTTGTAAACAATTTTTTGAAACTTTCGTGTAAGAGCTAACGGAATCCTGTCTACCATGCAAATTCAGGAAAACGGAGTACCTCACGGTTCTCCTTTGAGCACAACACTTTTTTGTAGTCATTTACAGCACAATAAAAGAGTGCACCACACCAGTCAAGGAGGGCTATACGCAGACGATTTCGTAGTCTTCGGCAGAGGAAAAGACCCCAAAACCAAAAAATCCCTACAACGTTTCCTTGTTGAGTTCCAAGACTGGTACTCTTCCACAGGACTTCAGATATCAGAAGATAAGATCAAGTGCATCCGGTTCTGCAACAGATATAAAGGACACCTACCCCAATAACAACTCTTCGGTAAGAGTATTCAATACGTAGAGAATATAAAATTACTAGGAATGAATATTAGATATTAGATTAGACAATGGAAGTCCGAACTGATGAAATACACCACAAAACATTGTGAACCACTTTCAAAATACTAGGAATGACTTTAGACCACCAACTAAACTGGAAGCTGCATATTC
>WOGN01000919.1:0-21406 GCA_015342105.1 Leptinotarsa texana | reverse complement strand
CAAGATGGAGTAGTAGAAAGCCAAAAACTTTCTTTCCCAAAAATTAATCACTCCTAAAAAAATATAACCCCTTCAATTTAAATTATTTACTATTATTATAAAACGTTCCCAATTCGAAAGTATTCAAATGTTATTAGATCGTAAAACAAAACTATTCAGGCGTACCCAAAACACGTCCCTATTACTTAAACGTGTTTCGAACGAACATAAGGTAGGGTAGGTATAGACTTTATGAAAAGATTTGAGGAACTGCACACATGTGGCATATGCTATATATCAAGAGCAACTTAAAAGGGTCACTTAAAACTGGAGGCTCAGATGAACAACGTATGGCGTGTGCCATTTGCTGGAGAAAAAAAACTGCTGAAACTTTCACTGAATGTCGCGCAGGATTTCATCATAAATTTTAGGAATATTTGTTTCGCATAAAAAAACTGAGATCGGATGTACAGGGTATTAGTAAAATGATAAAAAGTGAAAATGTTCCATGAGAAAAGTAGGTGCCATTATTATTTCACATAAAGTTTTGTAAAATGTTGAATGATGTTTATAATCTAAAATGAGGCATGAATTCAAAATTTCAGACCAACATTTTAATTTCTACATTTATAATAATAATCATATGGTTTTTACGATTATTTGCAGCATTTCACAAAAAATCAAGAGAGTCATTTTAGTAAAAGTTTGTAGCTTATTTGTGTAAAATTGACCCTATACTGATCTATCTAGATTTTTTGTGAAATTTTGCAAATAAGTGCAAAACGATATAATCATATACCTAGAGCTGAATTTGTTTTCTTCCACTAGTTTCAATTAGTTTAGATACATTATCACATTTATCTTCATTTTCTTTGAAGGTTTTAAAAATTCTGTGAATCACTACACAGATTGAATAGATCGTTATACAACATATTTTCATTCCGTTCACGGCGCCCACATTATGTATAAATCCGGACGTCTGCGTTTGCTTTGACTGCTTTCACTTTTCATAATGCTCACAGTTTACAGCACAAAATTGAACTGATTTATGATATTTCCTTGTTTCAGTCCTTAAACGAATCCCTTGGTTTTTACCTGACATAAAATTTGCCCCTCTTTTTTCCGCCCCACAACATTGCCATTTATTAATTTTAGTCGCTGAATATAATCATAAGTTTTTATATTCATTTAATAAACATTGATGGTGCTGAAACCTTTCATTATCAGAAAGTTTCTTTAACGAATAAAACACGTTGTCCGTTATTCTGTGACCATTTAGTGTATGATTTGAATAAAAGATGACAAAATATACCTACAGAATTACAACCTGACAACAATGCAATGATTTTTATGAGAATTTAGTGCCTGATTTTATGGAATATTATTATAGTAATACTACAAATGATTTGGGAATTTGACTTATAATTTGGGATATGTTGAAATTCTTTCATTTGATCTCTTTCTAGTCACACATTCTCTTTAATTAATCCACAAGTACTAATTAATAACTTGTTCAGATCAGTAAATGTTTAGGAATTCAAAACAGGATATAATAGCACCAATTTAATAAAAACAATTTGGAGAAATTACTCACACAATTGTAATTCAACGAACCGCGTAATAAACGGTTATTACTTGGTAAATTAATAATCATGCAAAAGATTTTCATAATAATGAAATTAATATTTTTAATAGAGATAACGCTCTTACTTGACCAGGATGCCGACATCCTGTTAGGGGTGAATTAAACTTTTAACTTGATCGAAAAAAAAATTCTTATGAAAATCAAACTAGGATTTGTAAATTTCTATCAGAATTTTTTTTCCTGGAATAATTCCACATCCTACATTGAATTGTATCCGCAAGTTTCCCCTCAAAGAAAATACAGTGAAATATAAAATTTTAATGTTTCAGTTGTTTTTTAATAAATATTTAGATCAACACTCTCCAAGGTTGATAAATACAAAATTCAGAAAAGAGGTAGCATTTCCTGGCCTCAATGGTCCTCGGATTACTTTCGGTGTGTATACTGACAAGAATACCCAGAAAGTATGACCACTTGGATTGGCTTAAGTTTTATTTTCACAGAAACACATAAAAACTCTCCATCTGTCCATTTTTCTAAGAGAGGAAAAAGAAGAGAACAACTGCTTTCCTGATACACAGCATGACGAATATCTCTCATCGACAGTTCTATATGTTCAAAGTGATCTACTATATCATTAGATAAATTATGAAAGGTAATGCTCTGTTTCGGTGTTCTCATGTTTTCATCAACTGATTAGTGATTAATGCAAGAGTATATTATTACGAGCGGCTCGTAGCAATGCGCATTCATCATTTTTTAGAGTTCCCACGAGATAAAACATAAAACTGAAAATATTTTAATGCGAAATCCCATAAGAAATTACAATGACTTTTGTGCAGTGTAATACAGCAAAGAAGTTCTTCATCAAACAATTATGCTATACTACTCACTATACGGATATTGCACCATTTTAAGGCATATGGCCTCTGGTTTGATGGCGAGATTCAGAAACAGACTTTGTTAATAGATTAACTTTATCTCTTCTTCTAGGATTCTCACCTTAAGGATTCTGAAATTTGAGCTCTTTAATTTGTTCCTTTTAGGTTAGAGTAAGTAATTAATTAGCGTGACTCGAATCGGGTGGCAAAATTTAATTCTTGTCGATTTGCTCGTCATCAGGATTGTTCATTTTTTGACAATGCTTCTTGTTTTTATTCGTTCGCCCATTTGAACACAAATGGTCAAAGTACATTTTTGAGACACTTTTTCATTTAATTGAAATTTAAACTGTTTTTGAACCTTTTAGCACTTGAGTAAATTCCTGTATTGGCTATTGATTAAGGAAAGTTAACAAGTCTTTATTTTGCTTACACTGAAAAATTAGTATTTTTTTGAAACTATCGTTAGTTCAGTTGATGAATGTATGTATCTAGTCAATGAAAGTCGTAGAAAATAACGATAACACAAAATTGAACAAATAAATTTTTTGCAGTCTAATTTTTCAGAAATTCAACAAAATTATTGATATAAATGATGTGAGAATCACAAGTTAAACAGTAAGTGATTAAAAGAGAAATGAAAATTTCTGTTTATTTATTTATATGGACATTCTCAAACTTATAAAATAAACTGGATATAGGACGAAACTGCAGTAACGTTAGTTACAAATAAAAGTGGTAAAAAACACAGAAATTTTCATTTCTCTTTTCATCATGATCTCCTACCACGTAGTAACGGCTACATCCATCAATTTATTTAAATTTATAGTTTCTATCGAAACAGGTATAGATAATTTCTCAATACCTGAAAACGTTTAGACCTCAAGTATATGATTTCAAAGCTCTTAGTAACTCCAATTATTTGGTGAATATTGGAAGATTTTTGTTGGTAACTCCAAGAGATCTAGAGAACTGAAATCTTATCAATGTGAAATATAATCCAAACCCCCTTAGTTCTCCAGGACTAATCTGTATATCTTACCTATTTATTATCTAGTTTGCTCTTTGCATCTAGTAATCAAGCACTTCAAACTATATAAATCACACATAACCCAGATCGTTCTGAATATTCATAAATTTAATGCCCATACAAATTATTTGGGTTTACCTTTCCAGTCTGGTAGTTGATTATGGTTTTTTTCACTGAATACTAACTCAGAGCACTCAGAAAGTGCTCTTTAAATTTTAGACAATGTTATACTTTTCAAAACTTGATCAGTTTCGTCGTCATAGTATGTCTATAAAAAAATCAACTTATGAAAACGCTTGGGAAAGCTATATGTATAGCGAAATACGGGTTGCGGTTGTTTTTGGTTTTGCAAATGTCCATTGAAAATTTCATAATAAAGTATCGGCCAATTTGATCACATAAGAAAATCAACATTTGAAAATATTCAGTTAATATTCCTGATTTTCATCCAGATTTTTTTTAAATAACCGTTTAAGAACGTCCTTTAGTAAATTGAATTATGAACCGAAATATGATACAATAGTATTTTTTTCTCATTTAGTTCATCGTGAATATGAAATAACGACGGTTATATTTTGATAAAATGTGGGACTTTCGAAGTTTTCCAAAAAACCTGAAATGTGTTGTTTCCTTAATATTCTAACCTGAACTTCCTCATCACCTAGTACCTACTTGTCTGCAGAAAGTTGATACCGTTTCATATTTTCATCGCTATCCCGACAAAGCATATAATTTTGGTGTATGCGCACCTTTCTATCAGTTATTGCTTCCATTGAAAAAATACTTTGTAATGCTTCTCACTATGATAGTTCGTACTGGATCCCCTGGTGTAAAATGAATCTATTGAAAACACTTTCCCAACACCAGAACAAAAAATTATGGTCTCTCGACGCGCATTTTGCTTACCAAGTTAGCGTCTTCAGGATATATTATGACAAAATTTTACTACTATGTTAGTCTTTTTATATCCTAGTGGCCTAACTACTTCTTGGTAGTACTACCTTACTACATATACGGTATGAATCCTGATTGCCCGAAAATAATTTGATTCTTACTTTCTACTTTCGTATGTGAACACGATTTTCTCCAGCAATACCATCGGAGAAATCGGTTTGTATGATTCCGTTCGTGGTGCAGATAGGAAATTTGTATCCAGTCCATATCAAACTGGATATATCTAGAAGGATATTTTTCGTAATTTCTGGCAACTTTTGCAGAAATGCTGTCGGAATATTATCCGAGTCCGGTGAAGTATCTTCCACTATTTTTTTTCTGTGAGATTAATATACCATTTTCCTGTAATGTGGTTATTTCATGATATGCTAGATTTTCTCATATAATCCGAACTTCATTCAATACTTTCAATGATGGGGTATTACCGGTAATTATTTTTGTATATTTCTTGTACAAAACATTGTCTTTTACAGCTGCTGTCATGATTAAAGAGAACAAAATATGGACTAGTAGGTTGTGGTCAAATGTAAGTTGTAGTATCAAACGTTTTGTCTGCTATTGCAGCGGACAAAATCAGTAGTATATGCGTTGACTAAGCAAGACGAAAGTTATATTTCGGTCTCAGCTCAGACTGACTGACGAGCTACGTGATCATTTGTATTTATAATTTTAGAGGGACAGCGATGGGACTAAAAGTGGTTTGAGTGATACCAAGATGTTCAAGTCGTTTCATGGCTGCACCACTAAACCTTTTTTTAAGGTTCAGTTGTTGGATCAGGAGATGAGGAGTTGAGAAGCTCTTGCTCCTGAACTAAATTTACAGGGAGGTCAGTTGAAGTCGTAAACTCGACATCCATCTCCTCTGTAGACTCGCTCCCGATCTAAGTTTACAGGGAGGTCAGTTGGAGTCGTAAGCTCGACATCCATCTCCTTAATAAACTCAGCATTAGGGATATTTTTGAGTTTACTCGGTCCATAAAAGCCCCACGAGTAACTATGGAAAAAAGATCAATCACAGCAGAACCCCGCATTACCGTGACAAGGCGGGTTTGCTCAACCCCCATATCTCAAGCCAATGCACTCGCCAAAAACAGCATATACAGCGGTTCGAACAGTGAAAGATGAACAAGGCAGCCAACCCGCCTATTTATGTAAAGCGAATAGGATGTGCAGTTGTTTCGTGGTCGAAATTGGAGTATTTCTTCTTCTAGAATGTAGAGCATGTCTGACTTCTTGCGCTGTAAAACCATTGGCCTGAAGAGTTTAGTCTAGATAACAAAGTTCTTTTTCAAGAGAATATGGTTCATGGGGGTACAATAAACAAATGTTTTCATTATAGCACGTTTTTGCTTAGTTGGTGAATTTTTGTTGAGTATCAGTATGAATAGGTTTGCGATGAATTGTGTGATATAGTTTTCCATCAGTTTTTCTGTTGTCCAGTACATCCAAAAATGACATCTTCAGTTCGTTTTTCTTTTCCATGGTAAACTGAAGAATAGAGTTGGTGTAGCATAGAAACTGTTCTAATGCTTGTTCCCAGTGGCTTCAAATGATGCATGTGACATCAATATAGCGAAATCAACAGGTTGGTTTCGATGAATCGGTGCTTAGTGCTTTCGTAAAATTTGAATTATTGTATAACTTTTCATCCTAATCACAAAAGGTTTCGATGGCATATTGTTAAATCTAGCATCGAACACGTTCCGTTGGCGAAATTGAACCTGGTAAATTCAATTGAATAACAAACTAATTTTCGAATACTCCAAGTTTCAATTCTTCAAAGATATTTTGAATTGTTGCTTTGTTTTTGAAACTAATATCCTGTCTGATCTTTCAGTTATGATTTGGTTGCGACCTAGGTTGGAAGTTTTTTCACTATATATCAATACATCAACAATTTTGTGCACGGAAGTAGGTATCTAATTTTATTACAAAGAAAACGGGAGAAAGTACCTGAAAAATACAATTTCAACATTAGAAGAGTTGAAATGTATGACTAAAGTATATGTTCAACAATCGGTAACCAGTCATAAATTTCTAAATAACTCGATTGTTTGATAACGGAGATTCGTGTGTGGGAAATCCCAAACATTTTTATTGATGAATAATATCGTTGCATCCAGTACAGAACAGCATCAACCGATCAATTATCATAATTTCAATTGAATTATAAGATAATGAATGAATTGCGTATCTTATGACGATTGAGGAATTAGAAGTTTTTTCCACATCACTCTTGGGGTCGGTATCGAGCTACTATTTTACGTCAAGTATTCTAATATATCAATGTGTTTTCCCAGAGTACAAACATTAGTTCAAATCTGTATCATTTTTAGGTGATTCAATTATTCATTCAGAGAGTTCGTTAGATCCACCTAGTTTCTGTATTGATGAAGTGGGTAATTGATTTTAACTGATAAAGACGAAAGTGAATTTGACCTTCAGCCACCTTCAGCCACCTTCTTCGATTATATCTTTTGAAATTAATGATTTGGAAAAAATGAGGTATTTTACCCTCAGAATATGATAAGGATTCTCTGTAATTCAAACAGCGATACAGACTTTCCACCTCAAGAATTGGAATAAAGAAGTTTAAATCAAAGTACAATGAATAATAGGTTATCTGCTTCAGTAATGAAATGATTTGAGTAAATATTGATGACTGCAAAATACCAAAGAACGAATATAATGAACTACTACTAAAGAATTTAAAATGACTTGCAAATGATCAATAGACTTCCAAAGCTGAAAACAAATCAAAACGGTCTGGAGCATCGTAAACTATGGAAATCAATCCAATTATAATCCTATTATCGAAAATATAACACCTGATGTTTTGAACAAGATTTTGTCCAAAATATTAATGAATCTCTACCAAACTCATTTTCCACTGTCTAAGTGCATTTTACAAATTTCTCTCCTGATGCATATTTTTTGCAACCAACCCTTGAATTCTGAATAGGATTTCGAATTGAGTGATACTAGATTATTTAAAAAGTTTTATCCGTTTTTATGAGTCTATTCCGTCGTTAGAATCAATCATCCAGGCATCGAGGAGAAGAGGGATCGACAAGACAAACTGTAGGTGGATAGACTACATGCTTACAGGAAGATTGGTATATACAACCATTATGGGGGAAACAGTCGTGGCACGGGTAGCAAGGGGCTGTCCTCAGAAGGGGGTTCTATCCGCTCTGTTATGGAACCTTGTAATGGACGATCGATTATGTCTCTTGGACCACAAAGGGTATAAAGCACTGGGCTATGCAGACGACTTAGTCATCTTAGTCCAGGATAAATACAATAATGTAGTGAAGGGAGGGATACAGCAGGCCCTGATTATTATAACAAGATGGACCGAAGAAAGGGTTTAACATAAGCCCATCCAAATCGACCATAGTAGCATTCACTAAGAGGGATAAAACGGAGGGTCTCGGACTTCTAAAACTTCGAGCTGAAGAAATACAAGTGTTGGGAAAGGTTAAATATCTGGGAGTAATCCTAGATTCCAAACTGACCCAGAACCAACGCTTGGACAGGATAAAGAGGAAAGCAGAGGTAGCACTGATGCTCGCCAGACGCACCTATGGAAAAACATGTGGGTTAAAACCAGACATGGTATATTGGCTATACACGATGGTGGTTAAACCCATGATGAATGAACTTACTTGCAAAAAGGAACAAATTAACTTTATACTGGGTGTCAGGGCTTCCAGGAATTACAGGTAATGATAAAGCTGATGAATGCGCTAGACGCGGATCATCAACTTCATATATAGGTCCTGAATCAGCTCTGGGGGTACCAAAATTATTGATACGAAACCGGATTAGGACATAGACCAACAAGAAGCACACAGCGTATTGGACAAAAGTACCTGGCAACAAACACAGTAGAACCTTCATTAGAGAACCGTTCGAGAAAAGAACCGAAAAACCACTTCAATATAGTAGGGATCGACCCAGAATGATTACAGGGTTACTAACCGGTCATTGTCCGTTTCGTGGACACCTGAATAAAATGGGGCTGTACAACGGAGACCTCAGCTGCAGATTATGCAATGAAGTGATAGAAACAGCTCTACACACCTTATGCGAATGTGAGGCACTGAATCACAGGAGGCAGGCAATATATGGATATACGAAATTACGTCCAGAAGAATATGACGAATATCCAACGTGGAACCTGTACAAACTAGTACAGGGAATGAGACTGATGAAATGAGTGTCATGAGAAGATGGGAGAATAAACGCAATAAGCCCAAGAGGCTGCAGTGTTTCCTGGAGACTTGGACTAAATGGACGAGTCAAACAGCTCCCGAAGTACCAAAAAAAAGAGTCTATTTCAAATTGCAATCTCTCAGTGAAAACTATTTTCATTCAATCGAAATAAGCGCCATTTGAATCAGTGCACTTCCGGCAACGTAATATGAGTTGAACGATTCCGTCAGCATGAAAATCGGGTACTTGGAATTCGATGAAGCCTACGAAGGCCTTTTTGCCTGGTCCTGATTGGCAAAGGTTCTACAGAGTTAGAAAGTTACAGAAGTGCTTGAAAAAATGATAGTCATTTGGGGAAAGACCTGGGCTAAATAGTGGACGAGGGAGAACTCCGACGCTCAAATCAACTTCTGGACGGTGATTCGTATATTCCGTCTATTTTCTCACAATAGGACTCTTCTGTGATGGTGTAGCCTGGTTGCCAGAAAGTTATAGTGAATCATACCAGCCGCTGACAGTAGCTGACAGTAACCATGATCTTTTTTGGTGGGTTTTTGCCTTTGGGAAGTGCGTGGGTGAACGTTTCCTGTGAACTTTTTATTACACGTGACGATCCGATCCAAAAAAAGAATCGTTTTGGTTGTGTAAAAACCAAGAAGAACATACCTCAAAACGCAACAAATTTTTTGATGAGTCAGTCTCCACCAGAGTCCTCAAATCTTCGATCTGTAGATTGATCACTTCGAGGCAAAAATTTCCGGATCGAAGTTTCGCAAACCAACGTCGAACACTATTATGCCTGATTAATGTTTGGGCTGTTTCGGCAGAGCTTTGGTTCAATTTGAATTTGTAGAGAAAAATTTGCCAAAAATCGCTCAAGGACATCATACACACCATCATTGTATAGAGTAAAAAAATTATGTATCGATCACTAAATGCCATGATACAGTAGAATAAGTATTTATTGAGATATGGAGCTACAAAAACAAATAATATTGAAACGAACAAAACATTGAAAACAACCTAATACTTTATCTGAATGGTCATTTACTAAACGCCATCTACTTTTTTCTATTAATGCTAAACATATCGAAAGAAAACGGCTCGAAACCTTCGCCAAAAATGATATTTTTCCAATTATTATTGTGTAGTCAACATGGTTTTTAGTAAAAATTGCATTATTTGTTTGTTTTCAGGTTGGAATTTCGATGCAAAAGAGATAATGAACGCAATTCTGATAGCGAAAACCTGAAAAACCTCAAAAGCGAAAGTAATTAATTACTAACATTCCATTTATTGACATTCTAGACATTGGCAGTTTGCCAGACATTCTTGGACATAGTTGAGCAAGATTAAACAGTAGCTGTTCATCAAGATGCGACTGAGAAGATATTTGAGCTTTCATAGTAAGTGGATAAGTTGGGGAAGACTAATATACTGTTGGAATTTTCAAGAGTCACTTGAAGGATATAATCTACCAACCAGCATATCTAGTTGATTTATGTCAACACATTACAGCTGAATGTTGGAATATTTCACGAAGAAGGCTTCAGAATATCTGAAACTGCTTCAAATAAAACCTTCATTAATGCATGAACACTTGTTAAAGTACAAATTTTGTAAATTAGGTTCCGAAAGTTATTTCACTGTTTATTTAAAAATGTACCATCGAAGATACATAATGTACTAATGAATGAATAAATAAATAAAAGTATATGTTTGATATTATACATTCTCTGTATCTGTATCTGTAGAGTGGGAAGGGTCAGTGTAGCAATTAGGCCACATGTGACCTATTGTACATTCTCCCTAAGAGTTGTCCTCCTAGGTCAACGTCCATCCTGTCCTTTTCAGAAAGGTGAATAAGTCACTAGGAGACATCTCCTTTATATTGGCAGATGTAGGCCAAGTTTCGCCGAACACACAGTCTCTTTGACAAACTCGAGGTGTCTCATGGTGGCCTCCCCGAAAGTTTTGGAAAGTGCAGTGATATTACTGTCGTTGCGCGGCTTCTTCAATCTTCTTGGGGTTCCCTCCATGGAGGTGCACAAGTGAGGAAGGTTTCCTGCAGTGTGCAGGGGCAACCGGTTCCTTGCCTTTATCCATGGCGGAGCTCTTGGCTCTCTCAGAATAACTGAAATTAACAACTGAGGCCTTGAGGTGTTTGATTCCATTTGCCACCTCGTATTTATGCGATTTGATATTTTCATCAGGGCCCAAATAAAAAGCAAGCAAAGAAATCGCTTAAATTTAGAAAATGACTTAATTCTCAATGTAGCAAACACGGAACTACGATGGGAAAAATTGATTGATCGAAAACAAGCGCAACCTTCGCATTAGGAGTGACAAGTAGACGTAGGCTTTAAGTTTTTGTTAATTTGTTTGAATTAATATGTACAAATTTTTACCTGTATATGCTTTTTGTTAACATTTTCTTAATAAATCTATCTTTATAAACTTCATTAATTTTTACTGAGGTAGTTTTTTATCCTTGCGCGACCCCCCTACAGAGGCATCGCGACCCCCATGGGGTCGCGACCCACACATTGAAAAACGGTGGTCTAAATGAATATCCTCGAGTTTTTAATGCAAGTGCTGTAGAAATATTACTCTCATTATCACGTTAACCACTGGGTTAAGACCAAACACCAATTGAAAATGGAGCATAACCCGTGTATGCCTCCGACAAAAATAACCAATATGTTTATTAATGACTTCTTTTCCAATTATCCTTTGAATATACCATGTCTTATAATTTTTATAGTCTCCTTCATTTTTCTTCATGAAAGTTTTCTACGGAATCGCAGAAGGCCACATATAATTATTTGTTTCTTGGAAATTTCGACTTCAATTACAAAATTTTGACTTCAAACTCATAAAAATTTGAAGGAACCTCAGAAATTATTCATTGAAAACCGACAGCCACACTATATTCCATATCAACATGGTCAAATCACTGATGCCATGTTTACTTGAATATTATCTGAATACTTTTTTATAACACGATTGATCTTGGCAATGTACAAAAAATATGTTCATAACAATATTCATCCATACAGAATTTATTCTGAATAAATATATTTTTTGAATCGCATTTTCATATCATCAAATAAGGTTCATATAATCAGTTTGAGCTTCTGTTATTATATTTCAGTCATTATACTTTATCATTATACAATTTTCCCCGAAAATATCTCCACTCGTGAATAAACTTTTGCAAATATTGGTGCTATGTTTGTTGAAATAATGTTCTGAAGAAAACTCTTGAATAATCCAATAAAACCATCATTTACGAAAAACATCCTGAAGCAATAATTAAATATCGTTCCCATTCAATTCATGTATGAATTATTATAACGAACTGGAATTGATAGAGTTTTTTATAGTTTTTTTTCACCAACTCTTATTAAGTATGACCTTATGGAGTATAACTAGTTATTAATTCTTCTTTGTCTGTGTCGCTATTTGTGAAGTGGATTGCATTCCTAACATATGTAATAATTACAGCTCTTACTATATGATCACACCACCTTGTGTTGATGTGGTTTGGGTATTATTGAAACATGACTGTACGTATAGTGAACAACCATCACTTTGTGACACAAGCATCAATCTAACTCAAAACGTTTCTCTAGTAATGTTCAGCAGAGAACAGTGGGTAAGTATACCGAATAGCTTACGAATCACGATTTATGTGGAAATTACAAAATATTGATATTTGGAGTCATGTCCAAAACATACACAATGGTGAAATTTGCTGCTAATAATACAGAGAGTACTTCTCTAGAGACACCTAAGTCGAACGAATTCGGTGGTATTAGGTAGTTCTACTGAATTATTTCAACGGAGACTTACGAACTTCGACCGAGAGAACTATTCGCAATGTGGTGGATAGATTTGAGTCCACTGGTTCAGTAAACTATCGACCATCACCCGTATATCGACAATAAGCAAGATCTGCCAAAAACAAACATCGCCGATAACTATGAGAGTGTGCAGGAAAGTACGAGGCGGTCGATTTCGCATCGCTCACATGAACTCGGCCTGTCGCAGGCCACAACTTTGCGTCGTGACTTGGGTCTGCACCTATACAAAATTGAACTGACCCAGGAATTAAAGGTAAACGACCATAGGCAACGACGTGTGTTCAATGGATGGGCTCTGGAGCAGTTGGAAATTGACTCTAATTTTTATCGAAAAATCATTCATTCATTTCTGAATTAATGGGTATGTGAACAAAGACAATTGTCAAATTTGGGACGATACCAATTTACATGAGATTCAGGAGCGTTCAATGCATCCCGAACGAGTCACTGTTTGGTATGGATATTTAGCGGCGTCATCGGTCCATATTTTTTTGAGAACGACATTGACCAGGTCATGACTGTCAAAGGCAAACACTATAGGTCTATGATTACTAACGCTCATGTAACAATGGATATTCAGCATGAGCAATATGAGAGCATGGTCATCTCACGTGGATGTGATGTGAACTGGCCACAAAGATCGTGCCACTTAACCACGTTAGACAACTTACGGAGTTTTCTTGAGTCGCAGGTGTATACGAATAAGTCACAAACCACAGGGGGCCAATATAACTCATGCCATCGGTCAAATTCAGCCTGATTTATGCGCTAGAGTCATAGAAAAATGTTCGCCCAGAGAAGTCGTGGCGAACATTTCAACGATGTTACGTTCCACGCATAATGGCATCAACAGGTCTTTCAAACGAATAAAATTTTTCAATGATATCTCTTATACCTATACCTTGTTTTATTTAAATTTTAAGATAGAAAGCGCTTAATGATTTACCCTATAGTATCCGGATTTCATGTAAAATCAAACACTAGTTTTATTGAAGATCGGTTGGCTCGTTCAGGAACCCTGGAGAATTAGCTAACAAATATCCGCATATATCCGTATATTCTTTTGGGTGTATCCTCTCTCTCTCTCTCTCTAAATTAATGGACGTTGCTTCCCACTCGGGAGCATTTATCCATGCTCCTTCTATCAAATTGACGTCAATTTGACAGAAGCTTCGTCGGCGGGGGGGGAGGGTGCATCGGTCTTGCTCGAAGCAATGCTGCCACCTTTTTTTTGTCATACTTTTTATAATAAAAAACACAGTATTTTTTTATTGTCGCCTCTTGCTCAGAAGATCTTTTGGTTTTTTACATATATTTATTAGGTCGCCTCCTCTGCGGGAGACCTTCGGATTTTCAAATTCACATATATGGCCCCTTTACGTGGTTATCCGAACCACCCTGCCTGGATACCGGCGTTAATAAAGGGGCCACTTTTTCAAAAACTCTCACACATTTCAGTACTTATTCAATGGACTAGCACAACACAAAACGGAGCGTCACGATAGCACATGGCATCCGTGTAACTTCTTTGGGGACGGACATTATCAGCACGTCTGTTCACTACCACGGCCACCACGAGACTCCTGAAATGGGTGTATCCATTTGCATCAAAATGTTTTTCTAGATTTTTAATGTTTTATCATATTCAGATAACTCTCTGTTTTGAGATATTCACTTAACAATTCATCAAACCGCTATAGTTATTTCACTAAACATTTGATTCTTCAGACGTTTTCAGTACTAAGTATTTTTGTATCAAACTAGCGACTCGCCCTGGCCCCGCAGGGGTGCAATGCTGATACTAAATATAATGTGCTATAGAGTGAAACGCGGCCTTCGACGCGCTATTATAGGCACGTGCTGCCAGCCCCCGGGCCATTACCACCGCAACCGCTATATCCGCTATTTTTAATCTGCAAGTATCTTCAAAAATATTCATTCAAATTACATTCTGTGGAGAATCATGTTGATCTACCTATATTAAACGCACAATGTATTCAAGGTACTTAATTGGATTGGAATTGATACTGTATTGCTTGAAATCGTGTCGTAAATAAGCCATTATTTCTCGAGGATAAAAAATGGTTATTGTGGGTTATCCCTACACCCGGGGTCGCACTGCAGGATGCTAGATGATGGTTTGGAGGGTGGATGGCAAAGGTGGATGGTGGAAGGGCAATGCATCCTGGACGCAGTAAAATGAAGCCAGTATCCAACTGACAGCGGAAAATTAACAATCATGCCTCTCTAAAGTTGCGAAAAAAATTTTACTTAGTTCATATTCGAGAATTATAGTGGCAGATAGTGTTATAAAAAAACCGTGGGTGCATACTTACAATTTGAAGCGTCAACAGGACGGAGAATTCCTGAGAATCTACAAAAAATATACGACAGCACCCTTGAGAAATTTTATTTGTATTTAAGGATGTCAGTTGAGGCATTCGACCTACTTTGAAGTTGACTGAATGCAAATTGCCAAGAACTTCAGAGAAGCTGTATAAGCAGTGTCGTCAAAATTTTTGATTTTTTCCTCAATGGGTCTACTGGGTCCCAAATTGCCCTTCTTTTGTAAACAGAATTTATTACGCATTCCTTCATAGCTAGGCTTCCCGACTGGAATATCAAACACGACTGATTAGGTTGGTTACTTGGATAGACACCTATCTTACCTTCGGATGGTTTCTGTAGGTTATATGGTAGTGGGGGGTACTGCGGCTACCGTTGTTCTGTCACTAACATTTATAAATAGCAGGATGATCGCCAGGCAGCTATCTACCATCCACCATCCACCATCCTACCAACCTTTCTGCAGTGCGACCCGAGCCATTAGGTTGGATAGACGCCTAGCATACCTTCGTTTGGTTTCTGGAGGTTATATGGTAGTGAGGGGCACTGCGGCTACCGTTGTTCTGTCACTCACGTTTATGAATAGCAGAATGATTGCCAGGCAGCTATCTACCATCCACCATTCTACCAACCTTCCTGCAGTGTGGCCCTTACGAGATAGACATATATCATCGCGGACTTCTTTGTAGACCTTTTTAAGGTGTACAATACTATAGTACAGCCATCGTTTGCAATGTTTGAGCGCAAAGAAATGTTTTTATTTACATCACGTCAGGAATCTTTAAAATGATCGGTGTGTCTCTGTTATATTATGCTCTCGATCTATTAAAAAACCACATTAAAATCCATTGCGTAGTTTTAAAGATGAAAGCATTTATAGGGTCAGACAGCGGGAAGCGACTTTGTTTCATAGCATATGCTTCGACTCTTATTTAAAAATATCCGAATCTCAAATTCTTCCTCCTAGTCTTGAACTAGAAGTGACACATATAGGGGAAAATTTTTGAAACCAATGACGGCGAAAGTAACAGGAGATAACATATAGCGGGTCCCAAAGAACATTTCTTTCATGTATTCCGAAGGAAACCTGGAAACCTGTAGAATAGGTCACATGATTCTCGAACTCATGATGTAGTTGGTGGTTACTGACTTAGGATGCTGGGCTTGCCCTCCAAATGTGGGGAGTTTACTTTAGTCGCTTGATAGGTAAAAAAGTTCCAGACACCAGGTGTAGAGCCTGCAACGAGGTTCCTGAGATCCTCACACATTTGATGTCGATACGTTAAATATATGGGGTCTCAGCTCATATCTATGAATTCAATGCGGCCTTATGGGGGCAATATTACTACTTTCGATACTCCTGCAGTATTGACGAAACATGGCAAGACGGTGAAAATAATAAGGAAACCCGGAAAATGATACACCTTCGTAGAAGTTTGCACCTCGAATGGTACGTTCCACATTTACGCATTTTCCGAGAACTTGTAGGTTATGTCTAGAATACTTACATAACAGAATTATTTCAATTGGAGCCCCTGAAAAGTCACCAGGAGTTTGGATCCCATTTTCTGGTTCGTGATCATGAATGAGCAGCAATATTTTTCTTAAAGGAAACTGCCCGTGTGGCCAATGAAATCGGTTGAGTTTTCGACATTGAACGAGATTACCACAACTCGGGTAACAATTGTGTCTTCGAGTGACGATTGTGGATACCAACAATCGAAACTTCATGAAGAACAGCTTCTTTCCCAACAACTAATCACGCTCAATGTAGTACTTCCAATTTTTGTCATTTTTTTTAATTCCATTCTCCCTAAACTCTAGAACACGGGACCTGAATAAATTTTCTTTTTCGAAAAACAGCAGTATGAAAGTCGTCTCTATACTCTTTCGATAATAATGGGTTTATCATTCTCACAGTTGGGTAGACAAAAGAATACACATACATTATCAATTTGTGCATCCGAAGTAAGTCGACAAACTAATGAAAATGAGGCTTTGAAACCCAAATGGTATATGAACATTTTAACAAAGTTTTTCTGGTGTAAATCACAATGTTATACTTCTTCGCGAAGATTCACAAAATAATGACAGCATGAAAAGGCCACTAATTGAAAATTAAAAAACATACAACTGATAATCGAAACTTGAACTTGTCCAAATAAAGAGAATCGTTCCGTTAAAATGTGAACATAAAAACCTTCAATAGTCAATACATGATCACCCAAATGATTCAGTTCCAAAATGTAATCTCAGGGATTGGAATTTACCGTCTCAATTATTAAACACAACTGGTAATTAATCAATTATTTGCGGTAAAATTGCTTGAGGTGCTGGATGTATTGGAAAACCACAAATGACCAACTTGAAGATTCCTTGTGATATGTGTCTACTGAAATGTACTACACCTGAGGTCACTTCAAGTAGAATATCAGCATGTACTACCGCTGAGTTGACGCAAATTTGTTGAATAATTGTGAAAGGAAAATCCCATATTCATTAATAGGAATCTCATCTGTGAAGAATGTGAATTACGGATTCTCATAGAAATGGGAAATTATTTTTCCCGATAATTGTCGGTCATTATCCGTCATCTTCAAAAAATAAACCTCATGCAGATTATTGATTTTTCTGTGATGATTCATACCAAAAACCTTCCGAAAAAATAATGGTGATATAAAAATATCTAAAGAATTTAGTGACAACAAGACATATTGCTACTCGAAATCATGAATTAAATGTAAGTAATGATTGATTGAATAGAGCTGGCCAATAAACTGAAAAACTAATTAATATAGTTTATTGAATGATTTTCACTATGAAGGGTTTTTATAAAAACTGCGACACGTGTTTCGCTATACAGTAGCTTTCTTAAGCATAAACTGACAGTTACTTCTAAATTACTACAATTTTATACTTTAACCTATTACCTATTCGTCTATCTAATGGATGAATCTACCTGATAAGGTCAGGTATGAATTCATGAACTATATTAATAAATTTTTCAAAAGAGTACCTGAAAATATAAATATACCTTTTTACCTGGAAATGTAGAGAATCTATTGGACGAAAAGTCTATAATTCCTGTAGTGAAAAATTAAATATTAGACTTGCTTACGGTGTGTGTGTCACAGAATTACTTCCATTTCAATGAAACTTTTTACATCCTGCAAAGGTCTCATAATGGGAAACCCACTTAGTCCTATTCTGGCAGAGATTTTCATGGACGATTTGGAGGGAAGAATACACAGTAACCCATTGGTAAGAAGTTTCGTGTATTGGTATAGATATGTGGATGATATCCTGATATGTGTCACAGGAACGAACGGACAGTTGACTAACTTTTTGAATTTCATTAATTAAGTCCACCCTTATCACACACAATGGAGATGGAACAGGACGACTTGACAATAACAGAAGTTAACAACAAAGATAATTTTTCAATTTATCGTGAACTGGCACATACAGATATTATCATTCATAATTCGTCCACCCACCCATGCATGTATGCATATAGTAGGGATAGTGAGTCTATACCCACAGCACTTAGGCCACATGTGAACCATTGTACATCCTCCCGAGAAGTTGTCCTCCTAGGTCATCGTTCTTCGCGAAGGTTTTGGAAGGTGCAGCGACATTACTGTCGTTGCGCGGCTTCTTCAACTTTCCTGGGGTTCCCCTAGTAGATATGTTCAAGTCAGGGTGCTTTCCTGCAGGGGAAGCTGGTTCCTTGCCTTTATTCAAAGCGGAGATCTTGGCGCCCGCCGCAGGAAGTGCTGCCATTCCTACCTCTTTCGCTCTCTTTCTCCTTTTGCCCACGGCACCGCAAATGCGCCGCCTTTGTATTAGATCACGAGGTGATCTGCTATGTCCAGCCTCATTCCGAGCGGTAGATTGGGGTGGGCATTTCTGTTCATCCCCATCTACCGCCATAGATTGAGGTGAGCACTTCTGTCCAGCCTCGGGATTGCTTTTTGTTGTGTCTGTTTTGCTTGTTTCATATATATGTGTTGCCACGAGTAGCAAGGGAAGAGTTGGTCACCTCTGGCAGAGCCTCGCATTACCAGAAGAAGGCTGATTACAATGAGGTTTCGCCCGGTTCCCCAAGGGGATCGTTCGTTACCGCATATCACTCTGCGGCCATTCAGCTGTCGGCACGACCCCTGACACCTTTGCTTGGGTAGGCTGGGTCACGTTGACATGTTTCGCAAAGGCTTTTGGGGAGTTTTAGTTCCCCTCACCCTACTTATTTCTGACACTGACCAGGAGTCTGGCGATCTCGTCTGTAAGGCCACATATTGGCTTCCCGGACAGAGCCCCCAGTCTCCTAGCCGTTTCCCTATCCGCCCGATAGGTAACCCAACCCACGGGGTCCACCCACCCATATCAGCACAAGGTAGCAGCTTTCAACAGTATGATCCACAGACTAATAAATGTGCTTTTGTCAGAGGCGAATTTCAATGAAGAACTGAATACTAAAAAAAAAAGTTTATTCTCTAACAGGAGTAATCCCAATTATTAAACAAATATAATTAAGTTTACAGCTATGATTAAATATGAGTACAATGAAATATAACTATACATTTTTAGAACTTTTTTTTATATATTTACATTTATTCATTTTTGGAACTTATTCATATCTACATTTATACTTTTTCAGTACTTTTTTTATATCATCATTGTATTTCTTGGACTTTGTCAATAAGATGCAAATCTTCGGACAATAAAGTATATTTTGATTTGATTTGATTTGATTTGAATTTTTTTAATATAAAAGTTATTTATATGTTGGTACTTTGTCATCTATTTTGAATATCCTTCAGAGTTTTTGGGAAAAAATGTTTTAGCTTCCTACTTCTCCATCTTGATATAATAAATGTAGGAAACTTACTTTCCACTCAATGCTAATGCTAAGTCAACAAGAATTATAATCTATTGAAAACTCTTTTTCCACACCAAAACAAACATTGTCAATTATTGATACACTGACCTGTTACTAGAGGGAAAATTGATTCATGGTGATAAAAACCATTTTCGCACTAATTACTTTATTTAAGATGGGTTTCCCAACAAAGTAGTTTCCTCAGTCGAAATGGTGGAACCAGTTTGACTGAGAAAGCTACTGTGCTGCGAAACACGTTTCAGTTAAAGTTATTAGCATGGAAATTGTTTTATTATGATGGCTGACAAAAATATTGTCTCGACTGGCGTTTCGCTAACCAAGTTAGCATCATTGGGAGATTACCAACAGTCTCAGTAATCTCCTGATGATGCTAACTTGGAAAATGAAACACGAGTCGATAGAGTGTTTTTTATGGTGTGGAAATAGTATTTTATTGGATTAATTTTACGCCAGAGGTTCCAATTCTCTCTATTTATTGAGAAATATAATAGTTTCATCATGACGAACAAATATCTTACAGATACAGATTGATACAAAATCTATTTGATGAATTTTAAATGAAAAATATACAAAGACAATACTAGTAAATGTTTCACTGGGAATTTATTTAAATAAAAAAAAATTACAAACCAATAATACTTTTCCAATACTCATTGAAAATTTAGAGAAATGAAAATTCTGAAATTCAAATACTGTTATGTTGAACATTCCCCCAAGTAATTACAACCAAAACCGTTGACCATTGATGATGTGCCTTCGGATATTTGTGCTTGGCTTTCTTCGCCTTGATTTCTTCTCCACCTTAAAGAAAACAAATTTGTAAGATTCCGGAAACTATCATTTGTAAATTGTACAAATGATTTACCTCTTTCATCTTCAGAGTGAATGCAGTTCCATCCAATTTCTCCTTCAGCATGAAAGCCCAATAGAGGTACATCTGGGAAAATTTTGTTGAAAATTCTAGGTTCATCAGATGCATCAACTTTTGCAGAGCAACATATGCGAATTGCTGCAGTGTAAGTTCTCAGTTTGATCTGCTCTTTGAACTAGAACATAAAAAACTATACTCAATATATAACAAATAAATTGGATCTATTTTAATCTAGAATTTCTCCAATGAAGATTAAAACTTTTTTAGGCTTCATTACCTTAAGCACTTCTTCTGCAAACTCATCTTTTGATAAAGCATCTCCATGAATAACATATGAAAAAGCATCAAAATTTGCAGTTGTGTTTTTGTCTTTCAGAAATGCTATACAAAAAATCTCATTAGTCGAATGAATCCTTTCTGTAGTACTGTTACGTTGAAATGTTTTGGTTGATTTTATTATTCCTCCTCCTAATGCCACTGAAGCAGCAGTATTTCTGAAACGATGAATTTCAATTGAAAAACTTTACCTAGGCTGAAAAGAAAAATCCATTCTTGTATTCTGTTGAAAAAAAATCCAGAAACTTACAATCTACAACATGCACAGTGATTGGTACAGGTTCAGATTATAATTTTCTGCAAAGATGTACAGATAATAATTATTTGATTGCTCATGTCCACTAACAAATTTGTATGTCTTTGTAGACATGATAGTTTAATACTATAATGTTCAAAAAGCAACATTGACAATCACATTCAAGTACATATAGTTTTGA